>JAUCBJ010006462.1:0-34210 GCA_032718475.1 Nemertoderma westbladi | reverse complement strand
GAGTTTGATGAGATAGTTTGTGACGCCATATTTAGTTTTTAGAACAGATTTGAATTAGCATATTACCGGTTGGACCCCCGTTGCCCATCGGGAGCACGAAACCCAGCACTACGGTAGGTCCACTCTCGAACACACACACCTGATGTTGCGGGGTTCAACACTGCCTCCAACTTATTCGAACGGTTTACCATCGGTTTACGTTGTCGACGTGGGGGTTGCGTTCTCCACTGACCGCCTCCATCCGCAACTTCTTCCACCTCCCGATCTTCCTCCTCATTGGAATTCGGACGTGGGCGTTTCGCACTTCCCCTAACCCCAAACGATGTTGCCGGAGATCTATTGGGTGTGGCCAGAGGTGAGTAATAGCCTCGACTTGGGTTCAACCTACCGGAGGGGCGATTTCCGACACTCGAGGAATACATATTTCCTGCACTATAATAATTACCTCTCTGATACTGCGCGGGCTGCGCGAACTGACGTGATTGGGTGGAATTCACAACGTCCCTAAACGAGGGCCGACCCGCCGGGGGAGGATCAACGAGACATGGGGCGTCACCGGTACCCCCCAAAGCAGTCTGCCTACTGGTACTTCCGGTACCGGTACCTGAAGCGGAAGCCCTATCCACCGGATCCGAGGACCTAACGAACCCAGAAGCTGACAGTGTTTCCAATTTACGGCTAACCTAAATTAACTCTGACATGAAGGTGGTCTCCAATGCCTTCATCTGATCCTTAATATTCGTATCCAAACAAAGGATTTTATCGTCTAGAACTGAGAAACTCGCAGACTGTAGTGCTTCCCGTGCATCATTGGAGACCGAACTATTCGTCGGAGGGAGGGAAGGCAACGACAAGGCATCTAGAGCCTCCACTGCGATCACAGGCAACTTATCACATCGATCCAACTCCCGAAGTTTATCCCATGAGTCTTTAACGTTGGCCTCACTCGCACTGCGGTCAGGCGTGTCACGCCGATTCTTCAGCTCGCTACCCATCTCCGCTCTCGTAAATAGAAGGACTTTAGCCTTCCAAATCTCCTCCGCTGTGAAACGTTTAAGACAGGCTGCACTCCCGACCTCATAGGTACAGGTAGAAGTGCATTGTAGGAGAAAGGACAAGAAAGGATTAAGTATGATTACCAGAGAACTGGCACTAAGATCCACCTCATCGTCTACCTTATTCTCTGCCCACTGGGTATTAGTGTCAGTGGGAGGCATATCTATATCTGATACACTGGAGGAATCTGATATACTTTTATCATTACCAGTACCGTTACTGGTACATTTATTTCTAACCGATTGGTCAATAGAAGAATTACGTCGCTGACTGACAGGGACAGCATTGCTGTCAGGAACAGAGTGCAGCATTATGCAATACAGCTATACTGCAGTACTGTGTAGATAAAGCAGTTCAAGTAGCTATTATTAATATTTTATTTAATACTTTGAAGACCACTAGCAGTTTACTTACGCTCACTCGAACTAGTAGTTGTATGTATAGTTTACCATGAATTATATTTTGTAATGGTCCTACTGGATTCCTACTTATGGCTAAGTGACAATCAAATATTATTAAATAATTAAACATCCTATTAGTTATTTTTCTTGTAGTGCCTACAAACCAGGATATATATATTTTTTGTGATCCCAGATGAACTTTGCCGAACCAACTCAGGACCAAGACCCTTCAGGAACTGCGTGATTCCGTTCACCTTAGAGGATGTTGAGTACAATGAATGTAAAGCGATTTCTGTTGATCAAAGTTGGTGTCCAACATTTGTAGATGGAGATGGAAACATCCTACCCGGGAATTGGGGATACTGTGTTCCAGGATGTAGTAAGTATAGTGTTCCTACAGAAACAAATATCTCAACATCATCATATGGGCAGCTCTAAGTCAATATAATAGACTATAGTTCAAAAACGAACAGTTGTGTTCGTGTTGTGTTCGAATAACAGTTCTACGAATAACTAACCAATTAGTGCATAGATAGTCATTTACACTTGTGCGATATTTTGTCCTTGTCACAAGATACATATACGTTAGGCCGGATCATAAATTCAAAAATGTTGGCCAATGCTGATTCCAAATCTGCATTCAGAATTGCCATAGCATATCAAGTATTTTCACAATTGTCAATTTTATTTAAAAAATGGTATCGCGAACAACTGTGATGAGTTACGTAGATTCATTAAGAATCAAATGTGCTCAAAATCAGTCTATAACATTGAATGGAGCTTTGTTTATATGAATTATATGTAATTAAATAATGCTGATTCCAAATCTGCTTTCAGATTTGTGGTAACATATCAAGTTTTTTCACAATTGTAAATTTAGTTCAAAATATGGCATCGCGGACAACTGTGATGAGTGACATATATTCAATAAGAATCAAATATGCTCAAAATCAATCTATAACAATGAATGGGGCTTTGTTCATATGAACTATGTATAATTAAATAATGCTGATTACAAACTTGCTTTAAGATTTACCATAGGATATCTAGTTTTTTCACAATTGTCAATTTTAGTTCAAAAAATGGTATCACGAACAACTGTGATGAGTGACGTAGATTCAATAGGAATCAAATATGCTCAAAATCAATCCAAAACATGGAAAAGAGCTTTGATAATATAAATTATATATTAAACAATGCTGATACCAAATCTGCTTTCAGATTTACCATAGCATATGTCGTAAATTCATTTTAAGCATTTTAGTCGACAAGCCGGCACAGCAATCTTGAAAATAGTAGTAGTATTTATTTTTTTGCAGAGTGGATTGATGAAGGACTGATCCATAGAAACTACCAAATATATGTTAGATAGGGGTTAATTACTGTGAAGTATAGCTGGTGAGGTATGTGTAGTGGGAAGATATAACGTAGCTTATGGAATATACCAGCAGATTTTATAGACTTTCTTTATTACATAGTTAATATGAGATTTCTTCCAGCTGAGCTTATACTATCGACGTACTGTATATGCCGAAGAATTTATAACTATTTTTGGTATAGAAGTAGCGCCCACCCCTACCTTCGGGTAGCAGCTATCGAAAGAGGAACCTTAGGGTCGGCTCCGGTGTTCGCGCTTTTAGACTTTTTAGCAGTTAACCTGCCAATTTAAAGCTCCCTTTAATTATAAATCGACTTTTGCCCTTACCAATTACCTGGTGTACTGAATTTACATCCACCGAAGCCAGTCCGTTCGCGGCGTATAACCCACTGTGTGGGAGACTGGATTCGGGTCCAGAGAAAGTTATTGCGGTGTAGGCTACTTTGTATTATTCGATTGATCGCTACTATATAATCTCCGACAACTATATTTACTTTCGGGGAAATATTAACAGTTCCTTTAGGACGT
This sequence comes from Nemertoderma westbladi, assembly GCA_032718475.1. Taxonomy (NCBI): domain Eukaryota; kingdom Metazoa; phylum Xenacoelomorpha; order Nemertodermatida; family Nemertodermatidae; genus Nemertoderma; species Nemertoderma westbladi. The sequence continues at coordinate 30,847 of JAUCBJ010006462.1, read as the reverse complement.
GGCGCTTTAAGTATAAAACAGAGTTATGACTTACACTAATCACAACTAGATAGCTATAGAATCTCGCAAATAGCGCATTCTTTAGGAGATGCTTTATTAACCTTCACACGACTTCACACTACTTCACACTAATTCACACTAAATTGCCCGCCATCACTGATTTTTATCATATATAAGGAGGATTGCAACTGACACATGTAGGGAGTATGAAATAGCATTTAATCCACACAAAAACCACTATAATTTGAGTCGTAGTTGCTACCGGTAGACCCTTCTGCTTACCTCAGTAATTAAGAAAGTTGAGGGGTTTACGATTATTTATCGGTATTCTCCAAATATAACATCCATTAATATAAACATCAATTGACAACAATTAACAACAATATAAAACAGCAACAAACAGTGCGGTGAACAGAGTTAGTATGTGTTATAAGAGTATTAAGATGCCGCATGAAATGCATATGAAATAAGATGCGGTATGATAAGTTAATAGATTTGCGTTCTTAAAACTCCAGCCATCAGATGTTCTCGGGCCAAAGTCTGAAACGTCTGGACTTAGGGCTGAATCCAGAATGGAATAGGATTCTCAGAAAAAATAGCAGCATTACGATATATATACGTCAATATGACCCTCCCCCCCGTGGTTTTTTTATTATAATTCTGAAACAAACGCAGTTGGGAATCTGAAATTGTATGACTTTTCCTAAAAATCTATTGTCTTCCTAGTGGTGAAAACCGTTTTCAAAAATATTGGGTAGTTTTCGAGTTATAGCACCATTTTTTAACCCTACTTTTGGCACTTTTTTTTGAGACGTTTTTTGAAAATTACATTTCATTAAATATGAATTGTAACATCTCTATTTTTGATTTACACCGGTTTTTTGGTGTTAGAAATTTGATGGAATTCATATAAATTGATTTAGAAATTTCACCTTGTTTTTTTCGGTGGGTGCCAAATTTTGGTGCCAGCACCAAATTTTGAAATAAGTCAATTTTGTAAATTGATCGTTTGAAACTTGTTTTTTACGCAATTGGGGTTTTTTGGGTTTCTGGATTCGATGAAATATATACGAGTTGCACCAAGCGTATCAAACTTGTATTTATCGGTGCTGTGTGCAAATTTTGGTGCTAGCACGAAATTTTGAAAATCCATTCAATAGATAAAATTGCTTGTGACAATTTATTTCTTGCGTTTTAGAGGTTTATGGCTGTTCTGAATTCAATGGACAATATAATTATCGAACTAGACATCTCAAACTTGTATTTTTCGGATGTGGGTGCAAAATGTGGTGCTAGCACCAAATTTTGAAAACCATCAAATATATCAATTGATTGTGTCACCTTGTTTCTTGCGTTATACGGGTTTGTGATGGTTTTGAATTCAATGGAATCAGTAAAAATTTCATAAGAGTTCTCAAACTTGAATTTTTCGCCGGTGGGTGAAAATTGTTGTGCCAGCACCAAATTTTGGAAAATATGCAAATTGATAAGTAGATAGTATCACATTGTTTCTTGCGTTATACGGGTTTATGAGGGTCCTGAATCCGATGGAATCAATAAAAACAGCACTGGACATCGCAAACTTGTACTTTTTGGTGATGGGTACGAAATTTGGTGCTAGCACCAAAATTTGCCAAATTACGCCGAAAAATACAAGTACAAAAGATCTGGCATATTAGAAATGTATTCCATTAGAATCAGCGCCCTAGAAAACCTGAAAATGTAAATTTATAGCATCGTATAAGTGAATTAAAAATTTTGTGTTCTAACTGAAAAGTGCTGGTTACTTGTTTTTTTCATTTTTTTCCTACGTTGAGAGGACTAAACAACCATTTATAGTAATCATATCATTTTTTAATATTTTCCAATGTATTTTGCACCACAGAAAACCTGTATTGAAAAATAATTAGCCGAAAATGTAACTTTCAAATTTGGTGAAAATTGTGCAATACTTGTAATTTTGGTGCTGCAATATAACCACCCCAGTACATTTTTTCGAAAATTTTTTTTTCGGTCGGATACAGACAACGTAGATCCAAGACCTACGTACAAACAAAAAATCAGACGTTTTCGTAAATATTTGTAGATTTTAGAGAGGGGGGGTCAATATGACCCCCCCCCCCCCCCCCCCCGGTATTTGTACAACATTTTATAGCCCGGGTACTAATAGGGTTAAAGGATTTAAGGGTTTAACAGATTTTCCCTATTTCTTTTATTTTATCATTTGTTATTACAAACGTTGTATTTGTACATGTGCATTAGGGTGGGCCGATTTTCAGTTTTTGTTGAATTTTTATTTGTCTACCAACTAAAAAGTTGCCTTTCTATCCGAAATCAACATACAAATTATTTTTAGTGTGAAAAAATGAAAATTACCCCCTGCACCAAGAGATCGAAAATTTACAATTAACCAAAAAAAATGAATTTATTACAGTAGTTTTAATAATGCCATTTACTGCATAGAGGTGTTTTCTTCTTTATAAACCTTTTCTAACAGGATGAAAATTATGTTAACAATTTGGTATTTAATTCAATAATATAATTTGACCCCTGCACTAACTCACTGAAAGAAGTCAATTATTAGTAAAATTGCTTAAATTTTACAAATTATTTTATGCTCTAATTACAGTATATTAACACGCAAACAAGTAATTGATAATTAATATATCAATGTTGGCGCTTCTGGGTGAGTACAAAACAAAGACCTAATTAAGTAATCTGCATAATCTTGTAACATGTGTTAACTTTCGTTTATTGTTTTGGTTCCCCCAATACGCCTCTGTAACCTGCTCCTTTACTAACCTGCTCCTTTAAATGGCAATGGGACCTTACGCTCTTTAGGACCTAAAGTTAGATTTCCTATAGTTATAACCTATAGTTAGTTTTGGACCTAACGCAACTTTAACTCTTTGTTTTGACACTAGAACAAAATCGCCTCCGCTTTGCAGGACATTGCTTTCGCCGTGAGGACCAGCCAGTGCATAATCTTGTACTTTGGCAGCCTCATGGAGTGAATAAGCATGGTGGACAGCCCATGACTTTCTTCAGACGCATCTTAAAGGACACTGGCCTTGAAGATGCGGATGATCTAGCAAATGTCATGGGTGATAGGGAGTTGTGGCGGTGCAATTTTGTCGATAAGCCGGCACAGCATTCTTAAAAATGCAGCTGCAATGCAGCATCCGATCCTAGTAGTATGGGAGTCCATGCTGGGCTCTAACTGCTGAGGACACCAAATCTCTGGATGGCACATTCACAAGAATGCTACGCCGGGTTCATTATGTCAAGTACAATGCACACATCTCCAACCAGACACTATATAACATTGGAGGTGTCTCATTGGTTCCCCCAAACTTGACACTAGAACAAAATTGCCTCCGCTTTGCAGGACATTGCTTTTGTCGTGAGGACCAGCCAGTGCATAATCTTGTACTTTGGCAGACTCATGGAGTGAATAAGCATGGTGGACAGCCCATTACTTTTTTGAGACGCATCTTAAAGGACACTGGCCTTGAAGATGCGGATGATCTAGCAAATGTCATGGGTGATAGGGAGTTGTGGCGGTGCAATTTTGTCGATAAGCCGGCACAGCATTCTTAAATATGCAGCTGCAATGCAGCATGCCGATCCTAGTAGTAGGGTGCCGCGATATCTTAATCGACTAGAATTTCAGATGGTCAAAGGGTTTAACAGATTTATGGGTCAAAGATTTTAACAGATTTACTTTGACAGCGTTACTGTTAGATGGACATCTTTCTACTATATGTATTATTTAAGATACGGTATGAGAGCAATATTGCAAGGAGCAATGTCAGTGAGAAGAGGCAAGTCGTTTCCAAGGTCTACCCAGAGCTTGGTTTAGCCGAGACACAAGGATCTGAACGTTGCATTCCTAATACTCTACTTTACCAATAATACTTAAGTATAGTAGGAGCGGTATATTGTACTTTAATAAGTACTGACATTTCATCTTACTGTAGTCACGTATTTATAGTATGATACGGACAGTAAGGAAAGAGAAAACGAAATTATTTCTCACCGTTAACGAAATATATTATACTAAGTAATTAAGTAATATAATACGAAATATATTGCACTAATCTACTGAATAATCGTTAAAAAATATTATTCTACTAAATAAAATTAAAGAAAACGATCATAATAATAGAAATTATATAATAATACGTACATAAGTATAAAAATAAACAAATAAAATAATGTAGTCACACACCCACTCCAAACGCTGTTATGTTGGGGAGTTCCTAGATATTTGTTGGATTAGGTAGGTGGTCGTGGGAAGAGTCTCTTGTTTTCCATAGTTACCGGATAACTCTCGGTCTCTTTCCAATAAACATAAACGACCAACCGGGCGATTAAGTTGTTGAGTTTCGAACACAATTCCAGGTCTCTTGAAATTACGTCGCATGATGACGAGTTCCACCGGTCTCACTATACCATCATCGGATATATGAGTCTCGATGATACGACCTGTCTGCTACCTCTTACGGGGAAGATCTGATTCCACAATGAGGACCATGTCTCTGGCGCTGACGTTTTCTTGCTGCACAAACCACTTTGTTCGAAGTTGTAGCGTAGGAAGATAATATTTTTCGAAATGGTCAGCGAAACGATGGGATAATAACTGCATAAGTTGCCAAGTTTGTCGGCAGTACTCGTCTCCATCTGTTATTTCCGACTGCGGGAGCATGGCTACAGGTTTCTTTAGTAGGAAATGCGCGGGTGTTAGCGTTTCTAGGGAGTCGGGACTCGATGAGACTGGCATAAGCGGTCTCTCATTGAGATAGGCGGCGATTTCCTCCATTACCGTCCGCAAAAGTTCGTCGGTGAGATACGCGCGGCACGGCACTATAAAGTGAAATGCGGTCTTTACGCTACGTATGAGTCTCTCCCAACTTCCTCCCCACCAAGGGGCGTCGGCGGCGTTGAAGGTCCAGCTAGATGCTGTTACTCTTAGCTGATCGTCCACCTGTCTTTGGTTCCAATCGTTTACGTAAGCTTTAATCTCGTTATTGGTGCCAATGAAATTAGTACCTTTATCAGATCTCATAGAGTTGCTAGTCCCAAAACGAGCGATTTGTCGGCGTAAACTCAATATGAAGCTGTTGGTAGATAGATCGTTCACCATATCAAGATGGATCGCTCTACAAGTCATAAAAACAAAGATGACGCACCATCACTTGACTATAGTCCTAGCACGATATACTTCAATAGGGCCAAATAAATCCAAACCAGTATTAGTAAAGGGTGGTTCATAACAGCTTACTCGTTCCCTAGGTAATTCTGCCTCTCGCTGTGTTAAAGGCCTACTAAATACTTTCCTACAGGGTATACAGTTCCTAAGAACTTGGTTTAGAGCTCTACGGGGCTTATGGAAATAATAGCGAGTTCGAAATTTGCTAAGAACTCGTTCTCTACCAGCGTGGTAAAGCTTACTGTGAACATCTCGATTTGTATTTCAAGATTTCTAATGAGTATGGGAAACTTAGTGTCAAAGGACAATGGAGCATTGGTTAATCTCCCTCCAACACATATTAGCCCATCTATCATTGTGCTAGAGAAAGGATCCCTTAAGCGCATCTGTGGATTTCTCAACAACAGGAAATACTTTTCGGAATTCTCATAACATTGCAGGAGTCTCAGTATCTGCTTGTTGGCATCATCATGTTCTTGGTAACTGATTTTCTCAGTCAGAAACATATCAGGCAGCCGATAAGTGGGAAGGTCTTTGGTAGCATGGACCTTTTCAGCTACTACTGAAGTGGCATCATTAGCGATCTTGGCCCTGGAATAGTGATGATGGAAACATCGTTTTAAATACACAATGGCCTTGCAAAGCCAATTCCAGGAGCTATAATGAGCCATCGCTCTTTGGATGAGAGGAGAGAGTCCTTGTGAGACGTCTGGTGTTCCAGATTTCCAATCTCTTTCCCTTCTTTCTATGACAGATTTATTTATGGTTCGAGTAACATCCATGGATGGATTCGGATCCACAGTGGCATCACCGGCGGTGTGTAGCACAGACAGATCTATCACTTCCTTAAACAGCTTTGATTTACTCATCCGGGTTTTTGGTTTGACTTTCTCCGCTCCCTTGGCTTGTCTGATCTCCGCCGTGGTGAGATGAGGGGGCCATTACTCCTCTTCTTTACCTAGGAAGTCGGGGCCACGTAATCAGTGAGGAGTTCAATGGTATTCTCCTCGTCATATAGAGTCTGGATGTCGTTGTTGTCTGAGGAGCATAGAGTTTCCTCAGCTGGGATATCCTCTTCGCTCATGGCTTCCTCACACTCACTTACCTGGTGGACTTGCTCTCCCTTCGATCTTTCCTGCAAAGTCCTGTGGGAAGGTCCCGTGAAATATCAACCTACTCTTGTTCTTCCCGCGTAGGTTTGTAGTGGTCGTGGTCGAGCAGGCCGTTTCTCTAGGGTCTCAAGCGCTTCGTGCGCATTCTGGCTGAACAGTATCTGTACCCCTAGGTAATCTGTTCTGAATCTAGGTATGTTGTATTGCCGGGTAAAATGGTCTTCATCCCAGTTATAAGGCTCTACTTGGTTAGTAGCAAAGTTCTTTATTGCCACCATTTTAACTGACCTTACACTGTTCTCACCTAGTTCATCTTGGGGAGTGTACAACGATCTAACATAAAAGTCTGTGGATACCATAGATTTCCAAACCTGCATAATCCCGGAACGGTTCAGTTTGGTTCGGAACCTTGGTTGACCTGCAAAGATATCTTCGACCAGGTCATTGTCAATGAAGGTGCCTGTACTACTGGAGTCAAGGAGGGCATTCACTATTAAGCTCTTCGCTTGTCCATGTACTCTTAGTTGCACCACTGGGAACTCTCGGATGCTGACAGATGGTATTGAAACTTTCCATGAAAGCTGTCGATCCGGAATAGATAGTTGATGTTCTTCTCCCTCCGTTTCTGTCTCATATGTAAGGGCTCGATATACGGTTGCGTTGATCATATAACAAGATTCATTTTCGTCAGAAAATTCATCTGTATAGAATCCTTCCATCTCCGAACTATGGTCAGTGTCGTTCACATCATTGAATTGTACATGTAGTTTGGCTTACACTTGTACACTTACCGCGTTACCTTATCAAACTCGGTGTGTAGCAAGATATGATATTTCGCTCCACACTTAGCACACCTCACGTCTGAGTAACAGGTTTTCCTTTGATGTCCTTGCCTGAGGGAATTGTAACACAACCTTTTGTCCCACATGACATCACGTCTGTCCTTTAGTTCTTTCTTCAAGAATTCCTCAATAAACACTTAGGTTTGATGTTACTTACCTTAACTTGCATTGTATTTTGTATGCTAGCTCTTTCTTCTGGCTTCCTACCATGAATTATCTTGGGAGACGTAGGTGGAGTTGTTATCTGTTCTCTCTTGCCACTGGTTTGAGCCTTAGACTTACGTCTTTCTAGACTTTATTCGTGTAAAAAGATCTTTTAGTGTCTTTGCCACTATTTTCATCATAAGACGTTTGCCTTTCATAATCATCCGTATAACACAATGGTTTTACCTTTCTCCTAGTAAACTTGACGACCTCTCCCACCTTTACCGCTTGACGGGCTTCCGTTCTAGCCATCTGATGTGTGAAGCTTTCTTGCGCCATCGTACTATTTAATATCGAATTATTGTTATATAAATTTCTTGAATTATTATCAGATCGGTATGGGATATCATTATTGACAGGCTTATTAATACTCTTAATAGGGTTTACTATAGGAGTTTCTACTTCACTAGCAGTATAGATGCGTGTAGGCTCCACACCTTGCACATGAAATACTTCAGACCTAACGGGCTGACACATTGTTATAGAGGGTGGTGGTATACCCATTTGTATATTTACTAATTTATCGCATTCGAGAGCGATATGTTGCTGTACTTCTTGCAGCTCTAACTTATTCTCTCTTACTGTTCCCTTTAACAGTTAAACAGACCCTTCCAATTTTCGGACTTGTTTAGAGGACTGGATTTTGTTTTCCTCCAATTGCCCGATCAATTCTTCCATCCCCCGTCGTCCTTCCTCCATCCACTCAACCACGGGTGCGGGAGCCGCCAACTTCGTAGCTGGATGGCACATCGGGACGACTGGGGACAGTCCAGTTATTATATCTTGCACGGCGTCAATAACAGTCCGAGATTCAGGCGGTTGTCTACTGGACAAGGGTAGTTTGGTACTATGCAAAGGGAATTTAGAGTTGTGTTATGTGCGTAAAGGGGTCTCTATTAAAGGAGTGGCTTCGCTAACAGACCTAATTATTTCTGGCTCATCTACTATAATAGGGAGTCTTTATACTCTTATAATTTGGGCTGTTGACTCTCTATTACTTAAGTCTACATTAGCTAGTTCCCTTCTCACCGTAGGGGGACTTATGTCTTTGGGGCACTGTTCTACGTCTGTTTGAACGAGCTTGGTTACCCTTACACTCGGAATCAGTAGTAGTACGTTCATCTGAGGAGGTAAATCCATGTCTTCTGGGAGTAGATCGACTCAGTAGTTGCATCTGAGTAGCTGCCCTTTGTTTATTTAAGTAATTTTGTTTCGCCTGAATGCTCTCCAACTCTAGTTGTACTTTTGCTTCAGCTGCCCTCCGTTCAGCTTCTACTGTGGCAGCTTTACGTTCTACTTATGCCGCCGCCCCCTTTCGGTTAACTTCTGCCGCTGCCGCTGCCGCTTTTCTATCAGCTTCTGCCGCTGCAGCCGCTGCCCTTTTATCTGCTTCTGCTGCTGCCGCCACTGCCCTTTTATCAGCTTCTGCCGCTGCCGCTGCTGACTTTCTATCAACTTCTGCCGCTGCAACTTTTTAATTCAGCTTCCGCGGTTGCAGCTTGTTTCCGATCTTCTATCTGTCCTTTCTTTATTTGTTCTTCTTTGTCCATCGCGATGAGAATGCTTTCATCAAATTTAGCCTGCTCCGCAGCTAATATCTCCGTATGTGGGAGTCCAAAATGAATTTGGCTTCTTCACTATTGGGATGGAGTCCAGCTAGACATCTCCTTAGCTCTTTGTCACCTATAAATCGTTGATAATCCGACAGATAGATGTCAATAGCATAATTCTTCTGAGGTTTTTCGGATACCGCCTCGCCTTCCATATGGGAGAAAGTTGCATCGGTTGATTTTCCACAGGCTATGCATTCAGTTAGATGAGCCTTCCATTGTGTTATTCCTTGGACTTTAGCATTCACTCGTTGGAACCAAGTCTTTACTGCCACCTGCAGTGATGTATCTTGACTTCTCTTCGAGGCCTCTTCAAAGGCTGAAAGGATTAATCTGATCCTCAATATCCTTTCCCTCACTTGGTAAAGCAGTTCTCCCTGCTCTTGAGGTCCCTGTTGTTGTTGGAATAACTGTGTTTCTATTCGTCCTAAGGAGTTGAAGAATCCTTGGACATATCCAGCTGCTGACCTCTTCCATACAGCGGGATCTTGGGTGTCTCTAACTACGCCCATTTCATATAAGTCCTCCCAGGCAGCTTCCGATAAGTTAAACGGGAGTCCGGGTCCGGGGAAGTTCCATTGAGTCTCTACAATAGACCTTAGTTCTTCCAGAGGGTATCCGGCGTAACTATCTCTGGTCGATCTCTTATTTCTCATCCAGTCCGCTTGATGTTCTTCTACACCTATAAGTACTCTAGTGAGCACTGCCCCAGGAAGAATCAAAAGTGGGTCAGGATAAACCACTTCTTCCATCCTTGATCCGATCTCAGGCGTTAACTCTTCGGTGTTGGAACTAGAGTTACTACGTAGTTGAGAAATAACTTCTCGGTTCGGGTACTGTTGCTGTTTTACAGCAGTCACTTGGTCTCGCTTAACTTGAGCCCTAGTGCCTATAATAGACCTATGGTGCTTCACTAGCCTAGGGTCTGACACAACTACTGTAGGGATGGCTTTTCTTACAGTAGGAGGGGTCTTAGACTTTGGCTGGGGCCTTTCTATGCTTTGATCTGGGTCACAGATCGTCCTTTCCAAGACAACATCTGACAGTGTTTGTTTTGTGTCAGACATAATTTATTTACAGTATATACCTATTGTATATATAACAGTATTACTACAGACTAGGATCAGTCACAGAATACCAGTATATAAGTTGAGCCTAATTTATATAAATATATAATAAGCCTACTTTGAATACCGGTAATGTCAATTATTTTATAATAACTGTATTTCTGAATTATTAGGGTTACTTCCCTTTACTTATTACGTATTAATATTACTTATTACTTATTACGAATTATTATATTTGTTATTAAGCAGTAGTTCAACTGATATTAAGACCTAATGGATGTATAACAGGCCTACTATTTTATAAATCGGTTTGAGTTGATTTATAATATATATATACCCGTACAAGGGGTTTTGTCAATGTTTGAAATAAATGTTATTATTTCTGGGTAAGGAGTCACTACACAGAAGCTGTTCGCTCTCAGTGGAGTGCTACTTGATGGACACTAAAACGAATAATTCTACTTTACTAAGTTACTTATCACTACAAATTACTTACAATCTCAGTTTGAGACTACAATCTCTAAATATACACTAAAAAGTTACACATACAAATTTTTGGGTAATTTTACAAGAAATCTACAAACCAGCCTAACAAGGAGTTAGAATTTCTGGTTGTTACAAACTGACAGGATACTACGGTATTTGAAAACAATAAAGCAGTAGTAAGTAAATTGCGTTGTCCAGATAAGAAAATACCACCGTCTGACGACTTATATTCTTAGCTCTATAAGTACTACGTTATGTACCCGGAGTGTCCTTACCTAGAAGTTAATTACCGCAGCCAACCAGAGCTAACGTGCCTATTAACCACTTTACAACACAAATATACTGCCTACACACTAAATTACTTTCGGAAAGAAATGTACTCTAAACCCTAAATTAGGTACAAGTACTTATACAACAAATAACTAGCAGTTAAATATACTTGAACAGCTAAAAGAACCACGGTATCTGCTGGAGAAACTGGAGCACAAAATCACCAGTCTTTACCTACGCCAAGCAGCCCTGATGTAGTACCGGGGTTAATTTAACTATAACGGTATGTATAACAAGCACACTTACTGTAGGAATAAACTTGGGGGTATGTAGGTTGCGAATACTCGCATATACTCTGAATAATAAATATTACGCTACCCGTGCAGACTATACAAACAAAATACAGACCAAATGCTGGCAGACTACTGTCAAGCCTAAATAAACTACAGTATATGCAGCATATGCAGCATATGTATATCGACTTTAGCCTAGACCAATTATTTAATGTACTGAAGTTACATCCGCGCCGCCGAAGCCAGTCTGTGCGCGATCATTCACCCACAGTTAAGGGAGACTGGATTCGGGTGCTTTGAAGTTATTGCGGTGCAGACCTACTATATTATTCGATTGATCGTTACTATATATAACAGAAATATAACAGAAATATACTGCCTACGCACTAAACTAACTTTCAGGATAGCACTGTACTCTAAACCCTAAATTAGGTACTAGCACTTATACAACATATAACTTGCAGTTAAATATACGTGAACAGCCAAAAGAACCACGGTATCTGCTGGAGTGATCGGAGCACTAAATCACCAGTCTGTCCTACGCCAAGTCCTGAAGTAGTACCGGAGTTAATTTAGCTATAACGGTATGCATAAAAAGCATAATTACTGTAAGGAATAAACTTGGGGACATGAAGGTTGCAAATTACTTGCATAAACTCTGAATAATAAATATTACGCTACCTGTACAGACTATTCAAATAAAACATAGACCAAATGCTGGCAGACTACGTAGTACGACTTATTCCTTCGCGGAGGGTTTACCTTATAACACTGGATGCCTCCACTTTCCTAACTAGCACTTTATCGGACAGACACCCTACATACACTGTAATCGCCTCAGACATAAAAACAATCAGACAACAATCTGGCCTATAAGTTATTTATAAAATCTGAGCAGGCTTACACGCCTTCTGCTCAATATTACACTTACAGATAAATAAGCCAACAGAAATAAGTAAAATCCCAATAAAAACCAGGGCTGCAGTCCCCAATTAAATATTAAGACCTACCGGTATATAATTATCACAACAAATTAATACTGCTGTAAGTACCGGTTCGGGTACTAGGCCTAAAGTTTACCATCCGACTGGTACATTTTGGGTTTATTGCCTACTGGGCAATAAAATAAACTAAATCTATTAATGTTCGCGCTTTTAGACTTTTTAGCAGTTAACCTGCCAATTTAAATGTCCCTTTAATTATAAATCGACTTTTCCCCTTACCAATTACCTGGTGTACTGACTTTACATCCGCCGAAGCCAGTCCGTGCGCGGCGTATGACCCACTGTGTGGGAGACTGGATTCGGGTCCAGAGAAAGTTATTGCGGTGTAGGCTACTTTGTATTATTCGATTGATCGCTACTATATAATCTCCGACAACTATATTTACTTTCGGGGAAATATTAACAGTTCCTTTAGGACGTGGCGCTTTAAGTATAAAACAGAGTTATGACTTACACTAATCACAACTAGATAGCTATAGAATCTCGCAAATAGCGCATTCTTTAGGAGATGCTTTATTAACCTTCACACAACTTCACACTAATTCACACTAAATTGCCGACCATCACTGATTTTTATCATATATAAGGAGGATTGCAACTGACACATGTAGGGATTATGAAATAGTATTTAATCCACACAAAAACCACTATAATTTGAGTCGCAGTTGCTACCGGTAGACCCTTCTGCTTAAGTATGTATGTATCAGTATGTGTTATAAGAGTGTTAAGATGCCGCATGAAATGCGTATGAAATAAGATGCGGTATGATAAGTTAATAGATTTGCGTTCTTATAACTCCAGCCATCACATGTTCTCGGGCCAAAGTCTGAAACACAGGTCTTTAAAATACCTGATCTATCCCATCATAGTAGACATGTACCGAACAACAAGAGCCCCACAAGAAATGAAAAAAAATAAGTTGGTGCCAGTTCCCAAGAAGGGCAACCTAATACTCTATGGTTATTTTTGGGGAATCTCATTGATCTCGATTGCTACAAAGCTATACAATAGGATTCTATTAAATCGCATCAGGGATCCCATTGAGAGACTGCTCCGTGGAAATCAGAATGGGTTCCATAAAGGTCGTGGGACCATGGAGCCCATTTTGGCACTTAGAAGGATAATTGAAGAATTATCAAAAAAGAAAGACAGGCATCTGGCTGTTATCTTTGTTGACTTCTTCAAGGCCTTTGATTCAGTCTCTCGCTCACATATGTTCAGCATACTTTCATTATATGGGATTCCTGATGAAATTATTGCAGCAATCAGATCAGTATACGATGGTTCGACAACATTTGTCTCTACTGTTGACGGTGACACAGAACCATTTGAAGTGTTATGGGGCGTCCTCCAAGGAGACACACTTGCACCATTCTTGTTCATTATTGTGGTTGACTATGTTCTACGCATGTCCTTAGATCATCATAATGATGATGGGGTGATGATAACTCCACCTACTGGCTCCAGAAGTCGAGGAAATCCTGCCAAGTACCTAACTGATCTAGAATTTGCTGATGACTTAGGAGTACTCTCAGAATCATTAGAGGGAGCCCAACGGCTCCTCAGCTCATTAGAACATGCTGCTTCTATTGTTGGTCTTTTTATTAACTCCAGAAAGACCAAAATTCCGACCGTTAACTATGAAAGTCCTCAGCAAGTCTCTAATCGGATGAGCATAAGCTCAAATGATGGTATGCTTGAGCATGTGGACGACTTCTGTTACCTGGGATCATGGATCCGGAAGTCAGGTGAGGACCTTCGAATACGTAAGGGAAAGGCATGGGCAGCCTTGAATAGGCTTTCCAGGATTTGGAAGTCACCGAGAATTAATCGGAAACTTAAGGTCCGATTATTTAGAGCAGCATTAGTTCCAGTACTCCTCTACGGGAGTCCATGCTGGGCTCTAACTGCTGAGGACACCAATTCTCTGGATGGCACATTCACAAGAATGCTACGCCGGGTTCATTGTGGCAAGTACAATGCACACATCTCCAACCAGACACTATATAACATTGGAGGTGTCTCATTGGTTCCCCCAAGCTTGACACTAGAACAAAATCGCCTCCGCTTTGCAGGACATTGCTTTCGCTGTGAGGACCAGCCAGTGCATAATCTTGTACTTTGGCAGCCTCATGGAGTGAATAAGCATGGTGGACAGCCCATGACTTTCTTGAGACGCATCTTAAAGGACACTGGCCTTAAAGATGCGGATGATCTAGCAAATGTCATGGGTGATAGGGAGTTGTGGTGGTGCAATTTTGTTGACAAGCCGGCACAGCATTCTTAAAAATGCAGCTCCAATGCAGCATGCCGATCCTAGTAGTAGTAGTAGTGTTCTCGGGCCAAAGTCTGAAACGTCTGGACTTAGGGCTGAATCCAGAATGGAATAGGATTCTCAGAAAAAATAGCCGCATTACGACATTTTCTATAGGGCTCTATTGGCATAACAGGGAAGGTTGCTCTGATTGGCTAAAAATATGTCCAAACAAAGAAACCTCCACGTACACAAAGAATCAGCTGACAGATTCATCTCAGTTTATTTCTGACCGACACGTAGTTGAACAATTCTAGGCCTTTTTAGAGTATTCAGCGCATTGCGTAAAAATGACTTGTTATGTCCACAAAAGCTTTTACATCCGGCCTCGGCCGACTGTTTCGTTTGATACACGATGGTCAATCAGCCATTCAGTTTGAAAGATCCTCTACGATAAGAACTATCCCACAGCCTACAAATCTACTAATACGAAGCTATAGAATATCCCTTACTGTGGAGTCCAGTAGTATACCGCTTACCAGATCCTAGTAACGATGTATCTTACCGTAAGATCTAGTAATGTAATGGACTCGTACAGTATCTGACAACAAATCCCAGTCCAGGGTATCTAATCAAACAGATACAATACACAAACGACTACTGGCAAGGAGCAGAGCCTAGTGTCTATTCTAGGTACGTGAGCGGGTCTAATGCCTACGAACTGGACAAAAGGAAACCTGTCCTCTAACCGGAGAGGCAGATGTACAGTTACAGTAACAGACCAAACTCACGGGAAAACAATCCCCGCGCAGTGAATCCTAACTATCGCTGACAGACCTAAATACCGTAACTTGCCGCGGTGTGATTTATATGGTTTATATACGAGCTAGTGGGTTAACAGACCTAGTGTAACAATACCTATCCCATGTACAAAATCAGTCTAAAGGGAGTCGTGCCTAAAGTAACAATACCGCTGCTCAGACCAAACAACAGTTTAATAACGAAATAAATACTCCTTCTTGCCATAACTAAATATCAGATCCTAAATTTACAAACTACAAATAGTAAATTACAGATAAATTCTGCCTAAAAGTAATCTAAAGTGCGCTATAACTAGTAGAATTCTAAGGGTAAATATGTTTTAGGGCGTGTGTGTGTGGGTGTGTTACAATAAAACAATTTTGGTGTATATCATTTTACTAGGTTTTAGTAATTTCTGACCAAAACGATACTGTGCGCTAGCTACGAAAATACGCTAGTCGCGTTTTGTAGAACTTTATACTTACAAATGACGTCAAAGCTCTCTCCTTCCTATCCACAACTCAACCGGGCAATTACGGTGTTAGTAACTACACCCGTGATCGGCACAAATACCAGATTCTGGTTGTAAGATAAGAAATAGGGGTTAATTGCTACTGTACGTTAGCTGATCTGGTATACAAATTTGATTCTAGAACTTTGTTGCCGCGGTGGTTAGCAGCAATACCTATCAGTACGTGGCAAGGCGCGGTAGGATATTAATAAACCTCCCTAGGCCAAGCGAAGTGCCGGTAGCAGAAATACTCCTTGCCTGATCAAATAACTAAGGTTCAGACAGGGGGGGGTGGGGGTACTAATGTATGTTCTACAAAGCAAACAGGTACCGAACTGTCAGTATTACGAATCACTAAATTATGGAACATATGCTGTCTGTACCTAATATGTACTCGCGTACTGACGAACGGCAATATTTCACACCTGTGAGATATACAGGTTAACCCAGGGATTTGTAATACGGGGGTTCGGTCCGAATCTAGTTATTTGATCCTAAATTTTGCGGCGTCCCAGGACGGCATCACGCTTACCCTTATCTATAGGTCTTACGTCAGGCAATGGCGTCAAACAAAGTCTTACCTTCCTCGGAAATTGGGCGCTGCATGGCAAAGTGGAGTATTTCGAAGAGCGAAGGGGATGCGCGATCTAATCTAATGTGGGCGCTAGCGTGTTGTGGACATCTTCCCTGCGTTGCTGACGGCCTAACGGTCTAGGCGGCCATCTTCCAAATGCTTAGCTGTCCCAATGGTGGACGTTTGGAAATATACATGTTCAGAAGTTTACAGTATATTTACAGTTTTACAAAGATTTATCAAACAGATCTAAAGAGTTATAACAAATAAAGTTCTAAGCAAGAGAAATGGTAACTAGAAACAAGTTCTACGAGTGGTGTTAACTAGTGAAGTGAGTAAGTGATAACTGAAGGCAAACCGGCCCTTATATACTAAATCTGGGACATAGAATCTGCTAGAACCTTCCAGAGCATTCCATGGCCTCACATTGGAGCAATAAGATGTTCCATGCCCTATGATTGGCCCAACTCATCATTCCATATGTTGTACGCACCTCATCGGTTTGTCAAATTATATCAAATGAAAATAAATTGCCCAAAAATGCACATTTCCCGACTGGGATTCGAACTCGTAACCTATCTGTAATGTAACCAATGCCTTAACCATCTGACCACTGCGCCATTAGATTACCTATGGGTTTTATGTGTACCAATATGAATAGGCATATTACATTACTGTAATTTAATCAAAATGCATCAGATTTTAGAAAGTTTTTACGTTAAACTACAAATGCTATCTTATAGTGAAATAATCCATCACCGCTCCATGAAAACAGTAAGTAAGACTGTTTTCACCAATCGAAATATAAACTATTTACAAAATATTTCTAAGTCTAATGGGGGGGGCCTAAAATATAAAAATAATCACTACCTAATTATTGCATACTTAATATTGCAGGTACGGCGTAAATACAATCTATCATACATACAAAATACAAATTTACCAATTAACTTTAGTGCATAAAATACAAAAAAAAGAGCTTTCGGTTATCAAGATAAGCAAATTAAATAAATTAGAACAAATCAAAACAAATAATTTCAAACTTTCAATAATCTTCATATATTGCAAATATACATAATAAATTCACCAAATTAAATCAGTCCAAATATAAAACAAACATAATGCGCTAATAACTTTCAAATAAGTCTTAAAGTGTCCTCCTGACAAGCAAAAAAGTTCGTCCTGCTGGTCTGGATACCTTCTCCTGAGCACTGATTGCTAACGGTAGGCTCGCAAGCCTTCCTTCTCTATCTCGCTCCTCCAAAACCAACGTCTAAAATAAATACCCAAATATAATATCCAAATATAAATATCCAATATAAATATCCAATATAAATATCCAAATATAATATCCAAATACAAATATCCAAATCAGTAGGCTCGCAAGCCTTCCTTCCTTCATCTCGCTCTCCTATTCCTTAGCCGAATGGGCTCGTCCATGCCCTCTAATACGATTGGGTGGTGGTCGGGATCGAACTGGACTCGGACTTCGGTGTTGAGCTGTCGGTGGTTCCAAAATGCTAGGAAAGGGGATGACGGGAGTTTCACACATCCGTCGTGCGCTCAGTCCTCTAAATCCTCGTCCGATTCCAATTGTTGGCTTAACATCTGATCGAGTCTCCACAACGCTAGGAGGAAGTCTAAAGGGTTGGACTGTTCCGTCCGCTGACACCTAACTCTCTGACGTCGTCTGAATTCTAATGGGTTCCGGCAAAGCATATCCTGTCCCTCCACTTGGTTCTCTAGCGAGGGAAACCGTGCCCCGAGTCATCCGGATTTGCGACTTCGATGCCGTCCTCTTGGCGACATTTACTACCTTTTTTATTTCTTGTGCGGCCTTCTTGGCTCTAAGTATACGAAGTTGCGGATCTTCCTGTGGGTGTCGAGTCTTTTCGGTTAATGGCGTGGCCTTGAAGCCAGTCTCACGCAGAACGCCTGCCTCATCTAGAATACACGAGGTTACGCATTTGTGATAAAATGCGCTCTGGTATGCCCAAGCTATCGAATGCCAGGCTCCTCGATTCCGCTGTTCGACTCGCAATTTGTCGAATTCCCCGGCGGTAATCTTGTTCACCACAGTTTGAAAGTTCCATGTGTTCTTTTTGTCGGGGTGTACCTGTAGAAAGTAGTCCCGAACAGCCTTAAATCCGCTATCCAAAGGCAATATATCCAGCACCTCCAAGAGTTCATCGTATTGAGGCATAGCTGACACATATCCTTCTTTCGACATTATGAGAGGGTTTACGGCCCAAAATCCCAAGTGTGCTCTCATAGGGAAACGGCGTTGCTGTGCTCGTCTGCTCATGCTCATACATGCTCATCTGCTAGATTCCCCCAATGGTCGAATAGCTGTCGAATGATTTTAACTGACATATGCTCATAGGGGATGTCCCTAAGTTGGCACTCTGATGCCCTATGACCTTTAATGTTACAATATGTGCATTGCGCCACGAAACGCCAGCAAGTGTAGAAAGTGTGCGAACGTTGATCCCCACACCAGTTACATACTAAGTCCGGTAGAGATATATGTTTCGCTCCGCATTTCTTTGCGTGGTGGCCAGTTGCCCCGCATCTGCCACAAATAGTGTTGGCAGGGTACCAAACTCGCTCATAGATGAGATCTCCGATGGGGCGAGCGCTACTGTCCACGTGATAATTCTCATCATCCGGGTCAGTCGGTATGTTTGTCTCCGTAGGTTGTACACAAACCATGGCATCGCTTTTCTCCAACTCGCGTATCTCAGTTCGCGTCTTTCTCGGAAGGTTCTCCTCTATCTCTATGAGTTTCCGCAACAGTTCGTCTATTATCGCAAACTCAGTCGGATCTGAATTGTCGTGATGGGCGGTAGGCTCGCGAGCCTTCCAGGATCCTTCCAGGCCTTTGAATTCCGCATGGCGTTCCCCGTCGTAGGGTACCAATGTCAACATCGACGGTCTGTCGGCTAGGCTTCCCGCGTGAGTGAGATAGACGTCCCTGAAAACGCTAAGTCCCGCTCGCGTGAAAACTTCGCAGTGCGCATCGGTGTTATAAAAGGGTTGGAGAAATCGGCGGAATACATCAGTATGCGTCCTTCCTCCGTCGTAAAAGGTATGTCCTTCACCGAGACATAACGGATGTCGCTTTAGAGTCCTAG
Source organism: Nemertoderma westbladi (assembly GCA_032718475.1). Taxonomy (NCBI): domain Eukaryota; kingdom Metazoa; phylum Xenacoelomorpha; order Nemertodermatida; family Nemertodermatidae; genus Nemertoderma; species Nemertoderma westbladi. Next base: position 11,473 of record JAUCBJ010006462.1, on the reverse strand, counting down.
ACACTACATCGGCGATGAAGCAAACGTTTACTGAAGATTCTATTGCCAAATAGTATTGCAAGATTATTCGTGGAGGTGAGGTAATCGTCCAGTACACGCAACCTCGCCACTTCAACTGTGACTCGAACTCGTTTACGCCGGGGGTATCTCCCTCACCGTATACGTACGTGTATTTGCTCCTCTTGCTCTCCTTATAATCCCAACTAAACATTAGGTATGAGATATAACCCGTTCCAGTTTTTAGCGTGTTATACTCCCTGAAATATCCTTGCTCAATAGCCCAAAGCAACAATGGTCTAGTATCCATGTATGGCGTTGGCAATCGATCTTCCTCCGTGGGCATTCCTGCGAAATTGCTAATAAAGTCATCCCATACACCGGATCCGATCTTGACGATACTTTTATCAAGTACAACGTCTTGTACGGCCTTTGACAACATTCTAGCTTCTATGCTACAATCCAGGTCCATGGATTTAACTATCCGTTTTATCATCGCGTGTCTTTGCGTCGTTCCTTCCGGCATAGGCATCTTTATGTCGCTCCTTTGTCGGCTGAAGATATGTAACACGCCATCTGGTGCTCGAATCTGTATGGTCTTTGAAGTGAGGCTTTGCTGATGGCTTCCTCCTTCATTATCGTAAAACATATAATCATTCTCCTTCAGAGATCGGCTAGTTGCGTCCCAATCGTCGAGTAAATCGTCGGTAGGGTTCCAAATTCTCCCTATGGACTTTTCATCATTGAAACTAATAGGTTTTCCGGTCCAATTGGTCGCAATATCGGTGTCGGTCTCAAACGTGCCGACTCCGATCCATAATCGAATCGTTTTCATCAGATATCCTCGCAAGATGCAAGGTGCGATATCCGTCCCCGTGCGATCCACTTCCTTAAAGTCCGTAATATGTGGAGGCAAGTTGCGTACGATTTTCTGAACTATCGTTCTACGCAACTCGGCTGACTCTAACACATCACCAAAGGTAACCGATGGGAGGAAATCCAGGTTCGAAATGATCTCCGGGTGTTCAACTATAGGAATCTCATAAGTTGTCTCCTCTCGGGTCGGTATACTAATAGGAAAGCTGGTTGGTCTCGCGACTGGTACTATCGCTTTAGTAGGATGGGGCTGAGGTTCTCGCGTCATCTCGACATGAGGTATCTGTAGTCTCTGCGACAAACGCTGAGCAAAGGTGATACTATCGAAGAGCTCGGGTGTCATCTCCTTAGTTTCGGTTTGATCGTGGGATATCCAGTAAAAATGGTAGGCTCGCGAGCCTTCCGCCGAACTCCTCGATCTCGCCTTTCTCGTACACCTTGTACACCCTGTAGAGGCTCAAAGCTTCCCGTTTCTCTTGTGTCGACTTATTAGACTCGTCCACTACCATATTGTAGATGTCTGGTTCGACTAATTTGGGTTCGTAAATAACGATCTCACCCGCGTTCGGTCCACTGATCTTGAACGAATGGTACGGATTCGTCAAAGGGTATCCACCTTCTTGGTAATGCAGACTTTGGTGGTATGAGCATCGTGCTAATATCGGCTCGGGGTTCTCCGAGTTCAATCGCATAGGAGTCGCGTTGTCTTGCTCGCGCATACATGCTCCACATTTGTAAAACAGTTTATATATGGAGAACGCGTCCTTTGTCTCTGGATCCGCTCCTCGAGCGCGTCTATAAAGATGCATTCCTTCAAATTCGTCCCTGGCTGCAGGCAAGGGTTCGTTCGCCGTCAAATACTGCAGAGTATGATATAATCGGCGTATCTCCGTGTCTGGATCCTCGCAAATGTCACTGGTGTCGCATAACGCATCGTAGGGATACAACGCATTGAACTCCGCGCGTAATTCCTCCGCTCTTTTGTTATAAGCGTCCAATCGCTGTTTCGTAACATTCGGGTCCGCCTTGGATTTAGCGAGCGTGGCTTTACTCCTAGCCATACTCTCCACTCCAAACACAATGAAGTTTTTAGCTCCATAATGATTAAACGGTGCCTGGTGCTCTTGTTCCTGCGTAAACCCCTGACGTAACTCCTTATAAATCTTCCCCGCCATTATATACGCATATATATGGTTACATATCGTTACGTTTCTTCTAGATGAAGCACAAAATAGAGGTTAGATGTGAGGAGACTTAGAGTTTTGTCGGCTTTTGGCTCAACTTTGCTCTAAAACCCCTACCCATTTGCCTAATGACTTCGGGTTCGCGTGATTTCGCACTGGATCCTAATCCAAAAAAATGTGCCGATAAAAAACGAATTCCGGGTAAGCTAGCCGCTAGTCTAAAATACTCACCTTTTAATTTCCCAAACTACATTCCCAAAGAAAATAATGCAGTCGAGAATTAATTTGGTCTAAATAATAGTAGACACGACTACGTAGAACAAGGCCGATTTTCTTTTCCAAAAAAATTTATCGGTAGGCTCGTAAGCCTTCCATCCGCTCTTGTCCTCCCCAATTTTAATTTTATCTAGCTGTATTCTAGAATTCGCATTCACTGGAGAATCATTTTTCTTAAATTTAAATCCAACTAAATGGATTTGTCTAATAATTTTTGAAAAATTGTCTCACTTGTGGTTTCCAAGTGGAATTCCATTCCTACTGTACACACAATCCCGCTCCTATGTGATACATAAGGGTACTACCCTCCATGTTCACATCTAAAGACAATGGAATTCCACCATTGTCTAAAACGCATTAGGACTCCCATGAGGTAATTATTCATATTCGGCCCGTCCATCAGTTCGCTGTTCATAGACATCCCTTAGTAAAGCGCAGCGCAGTCGTTGACTACACACACCTTGCCAGGTTTGTCCGGGTGTCGAACAAAATGATGTGGCAGGTAATATACCTGATCTGTGGTTACCTCGGGATTTAACATCCTAATGGCGTATCCCTTTTGGAGATACGTCTGAAGTTGCGCATTGTATTGCATATGGGCCGTCTCATCACGCAACAATCGCTGCCTTATTGATTTGAGTCGCCTCAAAGCAAGCGGGTTGTGAGCAGATTCAATTCTGCCTCACCAAACCCCCATAAAGTGGGAAAGAGTGCCTCTAAGCAATATTGGGAGCACGAGGTTGATTACCAATCAACCTCGTGTCACCTCAGTAAACGGGGACAATAGGCCCCAGAGAACACACACACAATAGGGGTCAGGGGTTACACCCCAGAGAGAGAGAGAGGGCAACAGGGGCAAAGGGAAGCCCTCCAGGAGAGGCAGAGGGCGCCAAAAGGGTTATTAGCCAATAGGGGGGGAGCATCGACTGGGTAAAGCAATATGGCCAACTGTGCAATATATTACCGGTTGGTGCTTTCTCATTCAGTCAGTTTACTCAGTCATTAGTTTACCGCGGACCGGCCACATAGTTCGACCGTCGTTGCGGTGCTGTATACATTATCCTACCGGTACCTGTATCTACCAATTATTGCTATCATCTATATTACAATATTATACTTCAGTTGAACACCGAACTCAGACCTTATATATATTATATCATATCCACCCATCAGCCCGCTGTGACGCGTATTAACTATAACCGGTCGGGATCCATTGATCCCGTCACAGTCGAACTATAAACCAACGCAATAAACTGTGGCCGCTAGAGTAAAGAGTAAAGATGAGTCGAGAAGAAAAGACGACACCGCCGCGGACCCCGGACGACAACCTAACGATCCGCGAGGCCACGGCGCAACGGTGCCGACCCACGACGCCGGACCCATCGACAACGGGTGATCCGGCAATCCAAGAGAAGGGGGGCCGTCTACAACGAGAAGGGAGAGACGAGTCGAGAGGGGAAAGAGACGATTCAACACACAGCGGCAGTCAACGAACCGATGTTGCCGGCCAGCCACAGGCCGAGGGCGATGGACGGCCCACCGGAACGGCGACGGTGGGGCCGACGGTACGACGCCGGACCCGGAGAGATGGAGGAGATGTCGGCGATGAGGACGTCGGGGTCAGCGATCGACTTCGACGGGCCTACAACGCGACCCGGAAGCTACTTAAAGAGGCCAAAGGAGGGGCGAAGATATATCAGGTGAAGTTGAAGAGACTGTTAGGTGAGTCGAACGGACATTTTGACTATCTAAAGCATTTCGAGCAGGAAGAAATAGCCAGCGAGAGAGCGAGAGGGGTTGCCAGCGAACTGATTGAACTATGGGAATGTAGGGGCATGGTGCCTAGTGTAGTGTACATAGGGCCATACTTAGTCGATGCCCGGGGAGCAAAATTAGTGGGTTGGAAGAGACCTGAGGAGGGCGAATCCGAGGTTAGCCCCGAGGATTCGGTCTCGTCGGTCGGAGGAAGTTCCGGGAGGCGGGGGAAAGTTGGTAGGACGGGGGGGCGACAGGAGTCCGTCGCAACCGATAAGTCTGCTACATCCTCCGAAAAAGAAAGAAGGGTGCGGGAGATAAATCTGAGGTTTAAATTAGAAATGGTGGCGAATGAGCAGAAAGATTTAGAGTGGCAATTGAGTGAGAAAACCGCATTGTTGGAGAGAGAAGAAGAGTGGGCGAGGGGGTGTAGAGAGAGAGCCGAGGAGTATAGAGAGGGAGCCGAGGAGTGTAGAAAGAGAGCCAAGGAGTGTAGAGAGCGGGAGATGAGCGAGCCGGCGAGGCGGTTTGAGATGATTGCGAGAAGGGAAGAGTTGGCAGAGCAGAGTACACGAGAGAGAGAAATAGAGAGTAAGCACGTGCAGGATGATTTGCGTGCCCAGCTAGAGAGGCTTACACAATATCAAGCCAAACTGAATCAGCGCCGACTAGAACTGGCGCGGTTGGAACTATCAGAGAGTGAGACCCCACTTACAAGCACTGAGCGAGAGAACCAGAACTGGTGTAGCCGTACGGGCGGGGGGGGGGGGGGGGGGGTAGTAGTAGTACGTTAGAAGTAGTTAATATTAATGGTACCGTAGTAAATAACCCTAATCCCTTTATTACAGGAAATATTTTACCCAGTAATTTAAATTTAAATTCAAATAATAATATTAGTTCAAATATTCAGAATAATTCAAATAATTCTAATTTAAATAATTTAAATAATAATCCCGTTTCAAATTCTAATAATTTAATTGATTTAACAAATAATATTGGGAATGGTGCTATTAATATGAACGTGTCGGACGTACATAACCCGGCAGATGGCGGCCTGGTAGGCCACGTAGTTGGTAGGCAGGAGGAAGAGGGGTTGAGCCAACCCGAGCTGGGCCTGGTAGGCCACGCAGTAATAGAGAGAGAGGCGGGGGTGAGTAGACCCAGCCGCAGTAGAGACGTTGTGTCGACTAGAGAGGGGTGTAGAAGTGAAGTGAGAGATAGTGGAGTTAGATGTGGCGAGTGGGGGGGGGGGGGCTACGGGCGCCCCACCACAGAAAATTAGTGGCGAGAGAGGGGGGGCAGAGAATGCCCCACAAGAGGGGTGTAGAAGTGTAGTAAGAGGTAGTGAAGTTAGAAGCGGCGGGTGGGGGGGGCTACGGGCACCCCACCACGAGAGATTAGTAGCGAGGGGGGCAGAGAGTGCCCCACAGGCGTCGGCGGATAATGCGCGGGCCGAGCTAGGTAAACCGCAGCACCCGGCGACGGAGAGTAATAAGGGGATTGCGAGTATCCCCAGTGACGTGCGATCGAGCAGAGAGAGGCAGGTTGACGTCGCGAGAGGGCAGACGAAGCGTCGAGCCTGATCAGAAGAGGGAAGAAGAACAGTGGAGTTTAACCGGGAGATGAAGGAGAGATCTCACGAGCGGGAATGCTGCACTGGAAAGAGAAGAAGAGAGGAAAGCAGGAGAAGTATCGCCGCGAACGATAAGGGTGCGAGGATGGATAGCGGACCGTCGATAGTGGAGATGGAGTTAGGGAGTCAGTGGGGTCGAACTTCGGGAGATTGCCGTCGCCCCGGAGAAACGCACCGCACGCCAAGAGAGGGGTACAGGAAGTACCGATACAAAGTCGAGAACAGGAGAGGGGATCGAAGAGAAGCTTCCCGACGGGATATAGCTGCCGATCGAGAGTGCAGTAGTCGCGGGGAGATTCGAGATTCGCGAAGATTAAACTTCGGTTCGAAAGGGCACATGCAGACTGCAGGACATACTGTAGGCCTTACTGCACATACTATTATAGGCCATGCTGGGAGAGATAGAGTAGGCGATAGGGTTGCGCGAACGACGGGATTAAACCCGGAAGCCGCGGAATACATACCGGTAGGTAGGCAGGAAGTGGGTAGGCCTATATCGGTACAGCAGCATGACTATAATACACAGGGACATAACATATATCCAGGGGAGGGGAGAGTTATTGAAGGTAGATGTATGGGCCCCAATATATTAACATCAACCCCAATACCAAACATACCGGTGGGGGGGGGGGGGGACAGGGTGACATTCCCCCATCACAATATCAACAATATACCCCAATAAGAGCAAGAACATTGAACCCCTTGGACGAGAACAGGTCGTGCGGACAGTCGCTACCACACGCGGCCATACAGGGGACTGCTAGTCCACAGCTAGCTAGTAGGGCCACACCGTGGCAGGGACAGAAAGAAAATAGCATCACAAATAAACACAATCCCAATATACCCAGTAGGCCGAGTCTAGACAACCAAAACACTAAATTTTGTACATATGAATCTAGGCGCGATACGTGAGGGACTATACAGGAAACGCTATAATACAGGATTCGAATGTCAATTACATCGGGACGGAACCCATAAGACCATGAGTTGTAAGCACAGGCAAGCGTTGCCCAAACAAGATCGTATAGCCTACGCAGACGCAAACGGACTATGTCATCGATGTGTGGTAGAAGGACACAGACCCGGAGAGTGTAGAGAAACAGCAGCTACAAGCACGGCAGTGGCAAGAAAGAAGAGAAAAGTACTACCCGAGGAAGTAACAGTTAGAGAGTGGGCGGGGGAGAATGGATATCCCAGCAAGTATCGGTATGGAGATAGAGAGGAGCGGATGGCGAAATGTCCGGAGGACAAACCGGAGGAGTGTCCGGTGGAGTGTCAGGAGGACAATAGTCCAGAGGAGTGTCCGGAAGAGATGCCGGTCCGGTTGAGAGGCATACCGATAAGGGAGAGGCCGAGTAAGAAGACAAGATGGAAAGGGAGAGGATGTGAGAGGATTAGACCAGGGGCAGAGAGGTCCGTGGGTGGACATAATAAAGGACCCAGGAAAGTAGGAGGCGTGTTGCATACGCACGCAGGACCGACAGAGTGCGAATGGGCATTACATGGGCAGACGTCGTGTATACCGAAGGACGAACGGGGGTCGTCGAGGCCTCTAATGCCAGCGCACATACTAAGGGGGAGGCCAGCAGAGGTAGTGTCTAAGAAAGTATGGCGAAGAGTAAGAGGACGTATAGGAGGGCAGTGGGAGAGTGCCTACTGGAAGAAAGGGTACCGTTAGAGTTGTTTAAGGTCGTCCAATGTTTTGGACTGAGGGGGGTGGGAATGAGGGCGAGACGCCCTTCCTACGCAAAATAATTATTTAATTAAAAATAAAAATAAATAATAAAAATAATTAAATAATGAATAAGTAGAAAGTCAGAAAGTAAGTAGATATCTAGTTAAGTTAGAAGAGTTAGAGGGTACGTAGTACCGTTAGTTAGAGAGGTTAGTTAGTTAGTTAGTTAGAGGGTACGTAGTACCATTAGTAGAGAGAATCAATTTCGCCTTACTCCGGTCGTCCCTGATGTGCCTCCGTGGGTTTCGGTCAGCCTCTAGAAGACCGGCAAGGGCAGCGGTGGCGGACACGTCCATTGTGTGGGCGAACGCGGACTCGGACCCCGGGACGGCTTAGATGTTAGAGGTCTGGCGGGTTTGTTGGGGTACTGGCAGTGGCAGAGTGGCAGACTGGTGATGGGTACTGAACCAATTTGTATTGTTTGTATTGTTGCTAGGTAACAGTTTGAATCAGCTGGTGGTGGGTTATATTTGTACTTGTTTTGGTGCATTTTTATATTCGAATTATTGTTTGTTAATATTATAATATATGGAGGCTTTTGAGTAAAAAAAAAAAAAATTAGTTGAGAGAATTAGAGAAGTTAGTAAGAGGGTACGTAGTACCGTTAGTTAGTAGAGAGAGTTAGAGAAGTTGGTAAGAGGGTACATAGTACCGTTAGTTCGCCTAGTTCGCCTAGTCACCAACATAGTTCGACCGTCGTTGCGGTGCTGTATACATTATCCTACCGGTACCTGTATCTACCAATTATTGCTATCATCTATATTACAATATTATACTTCAGTTGAACACTGAACTCAGACCCTTATATATATTATATCATATCCACCCATCAGCCCGCTGTGACGCGTATTAACTATAACCGGTCGGGATCCATTGATCCCGTCACACGGGTAGTTGTTAACGAGCTTAGGTTGTCCATTGCGCCACAACATGCCTACTTCGTAGTGGCCATTCGCGGTCTGGCGAATGGTATCTTTCATAATATTTAATGACCGTTTTTTCCTGTTCTGACATAGCGGTCTCGTAACTACCGGGTTCTGCTGAGTCCTGTTCTAACCATTTAATGGTCCGTTCAGTCAGCAGTCGGTCAAGCGCTGCTTGCACTGCGCCATGGTCCTCGTCCACATCTTCGTCCGCTGCGGTGGCTAGTGTCAATGTGTCTGGCAGGCTCGCAAGCCTTCCGGTGTCACTAGTCGGCGTCGAATCGTCGTGTGGCGGTTTGTCAACCTTCTGATCTGTCGGAAGGCTCGCAAGCCTTCCTAGATCAATGACTGGTGTCAAAGCCTGGTGGGTGGGGTCAATGACCTTCGGATTTTTCGTTTGGCTCACAAGCCTTCCAAAACCCTCGTTCATCGAGTCATCCACAGCAACAACCCTTTGGTCTTCAGTAGTCAATACAACCTGGTTTACTGCAAGTAGTTGTAAGTCAGAGGTCCGTGTGGTCGCGTCCAGATCAGTTACGTCAGTATCGGTTACGTCTGCGTTTGCGACGCAAGTCTGTCGTAGTGCAGTCTGTACAATTTGACCACAGGAGTGTGAAGGATAATTATCTATCGTAGTAGTCAATAAACTACACGTACTCAAAACGTCATCCTCCTGGTCACTTACCTCTAGTGAACGCACTGGTGCTCTAGTATACCAACCTTGGGAGTTCTACATGCATAGGGGTTGCCCGCTGTAATGACAGATGGGCGCATCTCCCATACCTGATGTAAGTTAAACTGGTCTGTCCCAATCAACATCGCGATTGAACGATAGTTAACAGGACATTCCGGTATTCCAAGGTGTCGGAAATACTTACGATCTTCCGGTGATTGCTCTGGCAGCCGGGCCGAGCAAGTTACTAAATTCCTTCGTAGCTGCAAAGGTCAAATTTCTTACCGGAAGTAATGAGCGCTCCTCCTTGCTGTGTTCCGCTTTGGAAAGAAGAGAGTCTAAGGTTAGTTTTACTCTCGTCACAGGAATCGCTCTCTTACCATGCATGCTGCTTACAGTATACTGAGCAGTCTTACCTTGACTCATGTCCGTAACCACATCGGCTACTTGTTCGTCGATGTAACTATGCGATGATGCAGAGTCTAAGATAGCGTATATACGCTTGCTCCCTCAGGTTCTGGTAATCTCTATAGGAATCACGCTACACCCTTTCAATTGGTTCTGTGTGAGGAGTGTTATCGATGGTTGTTCCTCACCCGCATGTGTCGTCAAAAGCAAAAAGTGCCGTCTTCCTCCTCGTCCTCGTCCGATGATCCTGATTGATCCATACAATCCGTATAGAGAGTACGAATCTCGCGCGGCGCACGCTCTTTGTAAAGTGCGCCCCATCTAGCCACTTTATCTGGATGCTCCGTCGAAAGCGTTTGGTCGGAGTATGACTGTTCGTGTGAAGTAACGCGTCATGGTTACGTCCATACAGAGGACATGTATAGTCGCTCGGGCAATCCTTCCGGACATGTCCAGGCTTCGTACATCTCCAACAAGAATCTAAAGATCGAATCTGAAGTCTTCTTTCTTCGATTCCTAACTCCCTAAAAGCGCGACATCCACGTAGTTTATGTCCGCTATGGTTTCTGCCATTCCGCTCGCAATATGAGCATCCCACAAAGTCCGCCGGCAACTGTTGTCGTGGCTGCTTGATGCCGATAGGCGTCAGAACTTAAAAGTCTCAGTCATGGTGGCATAGGTAACGGCCTTCGCGTTCGTCGGAAATGGTATGGTCCGAGTCAGCGCAGCAATAGTTATCCCTTCTGCCGCTATATGGTGATCGGTATAGTTTGATCGAGTCTCCACTACGGCCTCCCGCGAAATCTGTGGTAGACGTCGGTGAGTTTTAGTAGCCTCGCCGGCCTCTTCACGCTGATACTCGATGCGTCGCCATTCTCGTCGTAATCGACGATGAAGTCAACCGATTATTCGAATGAGAACTGTCGGTGCGTTAGCGTATTCGAGTTGTCCAATGGACCGTAAAGTCCCTATAGCGTTCTTTATTTCGTCCGCGAGTCGTAAAAGATCGATCGGTTTCAAAATACTTCTTCCTCTACAGAGGTCTTCGATAATAGATTTAGCCATGGCTACGTTGCCACCGTAATAGAATATAGACGGTCGTACGCCAACTCAAAGGCATCTGGAACACCGATGAAGGTTCCGCTAATCGTTTCGGCTCACCAGACAAAACTTGGAGCAAGTAATTAAACTTCTCCGTCGAGGTGAAGGCACACTTAGCGATCTGGGACTCTACGTAGTCTACCAGTGTATGCCAGTGTTTCGCGTTGCCAGAGAACTTCAGCGGCTGTTGTGCCGGTATCCGTGTCTAGCCGCAAACTTCGCAATCTCGCTAACTAAATCCAACTGTCTGCATCCTGTTAAGTTGCGTCGTCCAGTCGTCCCTTACGCGCGTTGTTCGTCGGTAGGAAATATTAACGTGATCTCTTCCCGATGGTTCGGAGTCTGTCTAGTCTCCTGTTCTCTCCTTGGTGGTCGATGTTGTCTAGGCTGTTCTAACTCCACGCTGGTTCGTGATCGATCCAACGGTTGCGCTTCGAGTCGCTCTTTTATTGCGCTAGTCGGTCCACCATCTCTGTGAACTGTTTGGTGCTAATCGCATCCGTTGTTGCAACGTGGGTTTCTCTAGGGTGTTTCTCGTGGAGGATTGTCGATGAATTGTTGTCGATCGTTCCTCTCGTTTGTAACCAGCCGCTGCCGCCGCTCCAGTATGGATATTTCCCGTTCCGTCGACTCCGTATGCTAGATGAATCGCTGTCGTCCAGATAGGTGGTTAGCGGGTTCGCGTTCGGCGTATTACTCTTGTCGAGTCGTTGAGGTCTAGGATCTACGGTTCTCCGTCGTTCGGTAGGCTCGCAAACCTTCCACGAAGTCGTAGGTCGCGTCGAACATGTGTCAAAGGTTGAGTAAAATAGTCAGGTTTCGTAGTCGGTCATAAATAACTGGGTTCGCACAGCATGTCACAGGTTTAACTGCTAACGGCTTACTTACCTGTTTACTGTCATAAACGCAGGT
>JAUCBJ010006461.1:0-63718 GCA_032718475.1 Nemertoderma westbladi | reverse complement strand
AGCTCCTGGTTGAAGGGGTACGGGAGCCCCTGGTTGAATGGGTCCGGGAGCCCCTGGTTGAATGGGTCCGGGAGCCCCTGGTTGAAGGGGTACGGGAGCCCCTGGTTGAATGGGTCCGGGAGCCCCTGGTTGAATGGGTCCGGGAGCCCCTGGTTGAATGGGTCCGGGAGCCACTGGTTGAAGGGGTCCGGGAGCCCCTGGTTGAATGGGTCCGGGTGCCGCTGGTTGAATGGGTCCGGGAGCCCCTGGTTGAATGGGTCCGGGAGCCCCTTGTTGAATGGGTCCGGGAGCCCCTGGTTGAATGGGTCCGGGAGCCCCTGGTTGAATGGGTCCGGGAGCCCCTGGTTGAATGGGTCCGGGTGCCGCTGGTTGAATGTGTCCGGGTGCCGCTGGATGAATGGGTCCGGGTGCCGCTGGATGAATGTGTCCGGGTGCCGCTGGATGAATGTGTCTGGGTGCCGCTGGATGAATGTGTCCGGGTGCCGCTGGTTGAATGTGTCCGGGTGCCGCTGGTTGAATGGGTCCGGGAGCCCCTGGTTGAATGGGTCCGGGAGCCCCTGGTTGAATGGGTCCGGGAGCCGCTGGTTGAATGGGTCCGGGAGCCGCTGGTTGAATGGGTCCGGGAGCCCCTTGTTGAAGGGGTCCGGGAGCCCCTGGTTGAATGGGTCCGGGAGCCCCTGGTTGAATGGGTCCGGGAGCCCCTTGCTTGAATGGGTCCGGGAGCCGCTGGTTGAAGGGGTCCGGGAGCCCCTGGTTGAATGGGTCCGGGAGCCCCTGGTTGAAGGGTCCGGGAGCCCCTGGTTGAATGGGTACGGGAGCCCCTTGTTGAATGGGTCCGGGAGCCCCTGGTTGAATGGGTCCGGGAGCCCCTGGTTGAATGGGTCCGGGAGCCCCTGCTTGAATGGGTCCGGGTGCCGCTGGTTGAATTGGTCCGGAGCCCCTGGTTGAATGGGTCTAGGTGCCGCTGGTTGAATGGGTCCGGGAGCCCCTGGTTGAATGGGTCCGGGTGCCGCTGGTTGAATGTGTCCGGGTGCCGCTGGATGAATGGGTCCGGGTGCCGCTGGATGAATGTGTCCGGGTGCCGCTGGATGAATGTGTCTGGGTGCCGCTGGATGAATGTGTCCGGGTGCCGCTGGTTGAATGGGTCCGGGAGCTCCTGGTTGAAGGGGTACGGGAGCCCCTGGTTGAATGGGTCCGGGAGCCCCTGGTTGAATGGGTCCGGGAGCCCCTGGTTGAAGGGGTACGGGAGCCCCTGGTTGAATGGGTCCGGGAGCCCCTGGTTGAATGGGTCCGGGAGCCCCTGGTTGAATGGGTCCGGGAGCCACTGGTTGAAGGGGTCCGGGAGCCCCTGGTTGAATGGGTCCGGGTGCCGCTGGTTGAATGGGTCCGGGAGCCCCTGGTTGAATGGGTCCGGGAGCCCCTTGTTGAATGGGTCCGGGAGCCCCTTGTTGAAGGGGTACGGGAGCCCCTGGTTGAATGGGTACGGGAGCCCCTGGTTGAATGGGTCCGGGAGCCACTGGTTGAAGGGGTCCGGGAGCCCCTGGTTGAATGGGTCCGGGTGCCGCTGGTTGAATGGGTCCGGGAGCCCCTGGTTGAATGGGTCCGGGAGCCCCTTGTTGAATGGGTCCGGGAGCCCCTTGTTGAAGGGGTACGGGAGCCCCTGGTTGAAGGGGTCCGGGAGCCCCTGGTTGAATGGGTCCGGGAGCCCCTGGTTGAATGGGTCCGGGAGCCCCTGGTTGAATGGGTCCGGGAGCCACTGGTTGAAGGGGTCCGGGAGCCCCTGGTTGAATGGGTCCGGGTGCCGCTGGTTGAATGGGTCCGGGAGCCCCTGGTTGAATGGGTCCGGGAGCCCCTTGTTGAATGGGTCCGGGAGCCCCTTGTTGAAGGGGTACGGGAGCCCCTGGTTGAATGGGTCCGGGAGCCCCTGGTTGAATGGGTCCGGGAGCCCCTTGTTGAATGGGTCCGGGAGCCCCTGGTTGAAGGGGTCCGGAAGCCCCTTGTTGAAGGGGTCCGGGAGCCCCTGGTTGAATGGGTCCGGGAGCCCCTGGTTGAAGGGGTCTGGGAGCCCCTGGTTGAATGGGTCCGGGAGCCCCTGGTTGAAGGGGTCCGGGAGCCCCTGGTTGAATGGGTCCGGGAGCCCCTGGTTGAATGGGTCCGGGAGCCCCTTGTTGAATGGGTCCGGGAGCCCCTGGTTGAATGGGTCCGGGAGCCCCTGGTTGAATGGGTCCGGGAGCCCCTGCTTGAATGGGTCCGGGTGCCGCTGGTTGAATTGGTCCGGAGCCCCTGGTTGAATGGGTCCAGGTGCCGCTGGTTGAATGGGTCCGGGAGCCCCTGGTTGAATGGGTCCGGGTGCCCCTGGTTGAAGGGGTGGGGGAGCCCCTGGTTGAATGGGTCCGGGAGCCCCTGGTTGAATGGGTCCGGGAGCCCCTGGTTGAAGGGTCCGGGAGTCCCTGGTTGAATGGGTCCGGGTGCCGCTGGTTGAATGTGTCCGGGTGCCGCTGGTTGAATGGGTCCGGGTGCCGCTGGTTGAATGGGTCCGGGTGCCGCTGGTTGAATGGGTCCGGGAGCCACTGGTTGAATGGGTCCGGGAGCCCCTTGTTGAATGGGTCCGGGAGCCCCTGGTTGAATGGGTCCGGGAGCCACTGGTTGAAGGGGTCCGGGAGCCCCTGGTTGAATGGGTCCGGGAGCCCCTGGTTGAAGGGGTCCGGGAGCCCCTGGTTGAATGGGTCCGGGTGCCGCTGGTTGAATGGGTCCGGGAGCCCCTGGTTGAATGGGTCCGGGTGCCGCTGGTTGAATGGGTCCGGGTGCCGCTGGTTGGATGGGTCCGAGTGCCGCTGGATGAATGTGTCCGGGTGCCGCTGGATGAATGTGTCCGGGTGCCGCTGGTTGAATGGGTCCGGGTGCCGCTGGTTGGATGGGTCCGAGTGCCGCTGGATGAATGTGTCCGGGTGCCGCTGGATGAATGTGTCCGGGTGCCGCTGGTTGAACGGGTCCGGGTGCCGCTGGTTGGATGGGTCCGGGTGCCGCTGGTTGGATGGGTCCGAGTGCCGCTGGATGAATGTGTCTGGGTGCCACTGGTTGAATGTGTCCGGGTGCCGGTGGTTGAATGGACAGCAAGATATTGTGTCCAATATGGTGCGCTTGCCGACACACATAACCTTTCACTACCTCCATAGGTATGGCTCCATCGTCGTGGCCAAAGAATTGCATGACATTGTAGTGCGGTCGTTAATAATTCGTTGTTCAACAACAACCTCTACTTTCCTTCTGGCCTGGATTTCATTTGGGCCGCGTTCCTCGAGATGAGTCATGCGTACAAGAGCATTACTCTGTGCTTTCTGAACTTACGCAAGCCACACAGCAAAGTTAGGTCGAATATGCATAAATACATCACTCTTTAGGCGATTATGATAGCCTTCAGCAAAATTTGTGGTTCGTTGACATTTTGTTGACAAGCCGGCACAGCATTCTTAAAAATGCAGCTGCAATGCAGCATGCCGATCCTAGTAGTAGTAGTAGTAGTCGTTCAGGGGCCATCATTCAGCCAATGGCACCATAAATCGGGCATCCTCATGTAATACCCATCACGGGGGCCATCATTCAGCCAATGGCACCATAAATCGGGCATCCTCATGTAATACTGGTTCGGGGGCCATCATTCAGCCAATGGCACCATAAATCGGGCATCCTCATGTAATAACCAACAAAGTAGTTTCCAAAGTGATTGCAAGTGGCAACTACACTATCCGCTTGATCGATGGGAGGAATTAAAACAAGATGATTGATTTCATTGTGAGCTAAATCAAGGGTAGGGAAATTTCGCGCGAGAACTTCTTGGATGTGACGGGGTCCTTCTCCAATTTCAATGGTGCGAGGCCCTGACTCCTTGCGGTTTTTATTGAACGCGCGTCGAACTTTTGATCGTGAAGGTAGTTCAACCAGAACTCTTTCTGTTAGGTCTGGTGTATCTCGAAACCGATTTTGAATTCTATCCATTGTTTCTGAATGGGCTCGTGTTGGGCGCTGACCACTATCTCGAACATTATTCGCGGTTTCCCAATATTCTTGACGGGCTGTGACCCGGGCTGTTTCATTATTTCTTTGACCCAAAGAAATATGTGGATTATTCGGCAGATCGGGATCTGTTTTCCACCGCCTGTCGGCTATTGTTGCGTACGCAACAGGTTGAATTGCCGTTCCTGCAGCGCGATGCTTGTTGACTATGTCACATTGCACGCAACGCATACTTGTACTACCATCACGGTTGCTTCGTTTCCTTGTAAATTGGTACGTTGTACCAGGATGAAACAAGCTGTGAAAGAGTGCTGCCTCCTTCTTAAAAAGATTAAATCCAAAATTTACTGGTTGATTCATTACTAAATGAATTTATATCAAAATAGATAGGGGGGACTTTCGACGCAAACAAAATTCATCGAAATTCGACGCAAATAACAGCTGATTACTCTCAAAAATAAAACTGTAAACCTGTTCTATTAACTTTAGTTTATTGTTTTGGTTAGAATAACGTGCCACTGTAACCTGCTCCTTTCCCTAAATTGAGAATTTAACATTGAGGCGGGATATTAATTAGTCGAGATGGGAATTGCGTCCAGTCCCCCCCCCCCCCCCCCCCCTGTTATACTGTAGAAAGAAAAAAGAGAAAATGAAGTATAGAGTATAGAATTAACGCAACTGTCTCATTTATGTGATAAACTTTTTAGCCATCAAATTGACCCCTAAAAAGGGCCTTGCGACAAACTTTCCCACGACAATATTATTTATAGTTATTCCTTATGATACAGTTGGTTGTTTAGTATAAGTTGTTCTTATAAATAAATTCACAAGCATCATATCATAGCGCATCGGGCTAAGAATACTCGCGGGCTAAGAATACCCTCCTGTTGCGGGCTAAGAATTATCGCGGGCTAAGAACACCTGCGGGCTAAGAATATCCACGGGCTAAGAATACTCGCGGGCTAAGAACACTCACGGGCTAAGAATACCCACGGGTTAAGAATACTCGAGGGCTAAGAATTCCTGAGACCATTACAACCAATCAGCACTGACCTTTAGTTGATAACTGATTGTTATTAGAGAACAACCAATCAGTTTGCTTGGTGTTACAGTCGGTACCACCATTGGTTTATCTGTACAGGATATGGAACGACCAGTGTGTCCCCCCGACAGTTCCGATTGGGCGACAGATAACGCATTGCAGTAACTAGTTAGCTTAGTGGACTTCCGGTAACGACCTTTGTAATAAACCACCTAGAACGATTCGTAAAACGAATATTTAGTTAAAGTTGGGAACTTAATTCACGGTTACAACTACAAATAATAGCACAGTAATAAATGTTCGATTTAATGTTAGTTTTAACAATCTTCCGTAGGTTATATCATTAGAATGCTTCCGTTGCAAGGATTCTAAGTAACAATGTCTGAATTTTGTTGAGAAACAGCTGAGATCTAGGCGTCTTGTTCTCTGTAGGCCATTTATTCCACTTAATAAATTCAGAAAGTTCTGGAACATTTTGTTTATGTATGTGTTGCTACAATGTATAGGCATACCGTTGTTGCACGTCTACTCATGAGATAAATAACACGTTCTAGAATATTGTGCTTATTAAGTTGAATAAATTGCCTTCAGCGAACGATAATTCTCGTATCATTTGAACGCGAATATCCGAATATCGCTGTACTAGAACGAAATTGTTAACTCAGACGAAATGATATTTATAGAAAAATATGGGGATGGTTGCTATACGTTACGGGTCAAGTATAATGATTAAATAATAAACTAATTACCTGACGTAGTTGGGCGGCGATTTTAGCGATCCTTCGAGATGATTGGTTTTCAACAGATAAATTAATTAACATCGTCTCACCCGGGCAGTAACCTCTGCGTACAAGATGAGCCTGGAAATATATTCAATTATATTATTAACAAGGAAACAATTCAACATTTTACTTTGCTCTATCTGACAGCTGAACGCTCTCGTATGCACATAAATAAGCGCCGTTTTAACCGAGTTATTAAATCCTTAATCCTATAATTTCTAATTAAATTTGATCGCCCAAAATATTGAATGAAAATATGCTGTTGATTTACAGCTCAAAGTCCGCTAATACAACTTCATTGGCCGCTCACACAACTTTATCGCCCACTCATACAAATTTATTGCCAGCTCATACAACTTTATTACCCGCTCATACAACTTTATTGCCCGCTCATGCCAACATAACTTTATAGTCATTCAAATTTATTGCCCGCTCATACAACTTATTACCCGCTCATACAACTTTATTGCCCGCTCATACAACTTTATTGCCCGCTCACACAACTTTATAGTTCGCTTATATAAATTTATAGTACGTTCACATAACGTCATTGCAGGTCACAGAACTTTAAATAGGCCGCTCACCTAACTTTATATTCATCTCACAAAACTTTATAGTCCCCTCACATAACTTCATTGCCCGATCAGACAACTTAATTTCCCGCACATATACAACATTATTGCCCGCTCACATAACTTTATTCCCCTCTAACACTTGTATGACCTCTTCTTTATTTCTCTAATCTGCGTTGACGGAGGGTGGTTGATACAAGTGGTATTGTACCATAAAGCTCGGCGTTTGTCATGTGTTGTCTCCAGCTGATGTTTAGTGCAGCCCTTACTACTACTACTACTACTATCGGCTCGGCATGCTGCATTGCAGCTGCATTATATATACGTTACATATATATTAAGAATGCTGTGCCGGCTTGTTGACAAAATTGCGCCGCTACAACTCCATATCACCCATGCCATGACATTTGCTAGATCATCCCCACCTTCAAGGCCAGTGTCCTCTAAGATGCATCTCAAGAAAGTCATGGGCTGTCCACCATGTTTATTAACTCCATGAGGCCGCCAAAGCATAAAGCCAGCACTGGCTGGTTATAAGATAAACAAAATATTCTAGAACATGGTGTATTTATTAAATATAATAAATAGCCTGCAGCAGAAGCAAATACATGCAACATTCAAATGCCCATATCTCAGCTGTATCCTTGCACGGCCAGCTTTCCACTACTACCAACAGTAAGGTTGACTTAATAATAATTAATTAATAATTAAAACTTAATAATTACAATCGTTAAAATTCACAGGTCCGAAAGTATGGAACAACTTGCCTCTCGAAATGAAAAATTTAAAATCAAAAAATTCCGTAGCTTACCAGTACAAAAAATTCCGTAGCTTACCAGTACAAAAAATTCCGTAGCTTACCAGTACAAAAAATTCCGTAGCTTACCAGTACAAAAAATTCCGTAGCTTACCAGTACAAAAAATTCCGTAGCTTACCAGTACAAAAAATTCCGTAGCTTACCAGTACAAAAAATTCCGTAGCTTACCAGTACAAAAAATTCCGTAGCTTACCAGTACAAAAAATTCCGTAGCTTACCAGTACAAAAAATTCCGTAGCTTACCAGTACAACAAATTCCGTAGCTTACCAGTACAAAAAATTCCGTAGCTTACCAGTACAAAAAATTCCGTAGCTTACCAGTACAACAAATTCCGTCCAGTACAAAAAATTCCGTAGCTTACCAGTACAAAAAATTCCGTAGCTTACCAGTACAAAAAATTCCGTAGCTTACCAGTACAAAAAATTCCGTAGCTTACCAGTACAACAAATTCCGTAGCTTACCAGTACAAAAAATTCCGTAGCTTACCAGTACAAAAAAATTCTTCTAGATTCGCTTATATAATAGTATATTTTCTTTCTTTCTTCGTTTTTATTTTATTTTTATTTTTTTTTAGAGTTACATAATCTAATTAAGTTTCCATTTTTTACTGACTGCAATTTCCCTTTCCTTTTCCCACGCAAACATTCGACTAAATCCCACACACTGTAACACTTATCAACACCACCGACAAAATACCTTCACAAACCGAATACTGACTGTATCGCCACCCAGACAGATCCCTTAGCTATTATTCGCCACAGTACATTATTAGTGTTTTATAGAACTAGGAAAAGTTTTGCTTAAATAACTAAAATTTAAAAAGGATACTGAAGACCCCCCCCCCCCATTTTTCCAACGGATAGGGATGACATTTCACACATCGCCGCGCCCTAATTGTGATTTTAATTTGTCTGCTTATACGAGTGTTTATTACATTAGACGGGAGGCAGTTTGTTTGGTTGATGCAAGTCATTCTTGGTTTGCATCTTCCAATCCCATTTGGAATCTGTGTGATGGATCTAGGACATGCTTCTTTTCTTGGGGGCTACCGCCCCCAAACCCCGGCATTTCCCTGTGTGCCCGTGGAGAAAGACTTTGAGACCGTTTTGAAATAATCAATTCACGTTTGTATCATCAGATAATAAATTGACTAAGCCTAAAGTAGGAGCTGTATTGAATGTTAACCAAATTAATATAGAAAATTACTACAATATTATATAATTCAACAAAATCATATTAAAAATATTGCAAGTAACCAGGAAATTTAATATGTAGTGTGTATAATACCTATATAATAATATATAGTATGTATGTATATCAATATGTAATGCTGAACACAGAAAACAGGTCGACGCATGTCGATTTTACCCTGGAGAGGTATAATTTTGATTGCAACAATAATATTCATCCCCATCTGCTACAATTTGAAGAAGACTATTACATAATAATACCAATAATTAAAACAATTAATTATTATAATTCTATAGTTGATAAAAACAGTATATCATTCGGGGGATGGAATTTATAGGTCATCTAATTAATTGTTTAAAGATTAGCAAACAATACAATGTAATTGCATTGATAAAACCCATAAATAAAACTTGGATATAAAATGTAAAATCGGGATGCAAAAGATCACTTTCTGAGCAAAGAAAATAAAATTGGATACAACTTGTCTAGATACAAGCGGTAAGTTTACCTTACAAAATGAAAAATACGAATGTGCGAAGTTAAGAACTACTACTACTACTACTACTACTACTAGGATCGGCATGCTGCATTGCAGCTGCATTTTTAAGAATGCTGTGCCGGCTTGTCAACAAAATTGCACCGCCACAACTCCCTATCACCCATGACATTTGCTAGATCATCCGCATCTTTAAGGCCAGTGTCCTTTAAGATGCGTCTCAAGAAAGTCATGGGCTTTCCACCATGCTTATTCACTCCATGAGGCTGCCAAAGTACAAGATTATGCACTGGCTGGTCCTCACGGCGAAAGCAATGTCCTGCAAAGCGGAGGCGATTTTGTTCTAGTGTCAAGCTTGGGGGAACCAATGAGACACCTCCAATGTTATATAGTGTCTGGTTGGAGATGTGTGCATTGTACTTGACACAATGTACCCGGCGTAGCATTCTTGTGAATGTGCCATCCAGAGATTTGGTGTCCTCAGCAGTTAGAGCCCAGCATGGACTCCCGTAGAGGAGTACTGGAACTACTGCTGCTCTAAATAATCGGACCTTAAGTTTCCGATTAATTCTAGGTGACTTCCAAATCCTGGAAAGCCTATTCAAGGCTGCCCATGCCTTTCCCTTACGTATTCGAAGGTCCTCACCTGACTTCCGGATCCATGATCCCAGGTAACAGAAGTCGTCCACATGCTCAAGCATACCATCCTTTGAGCTTATGCTCATCCGATCAGAGACTTGCTGAGGACTTTCAAAGTTAACTGTCAGAATTTTGGTCTTTCTGGAGTTAATAAAAAGACCAACACTAGAAGCAGCATGTTCTAATGAGCTGAGGAGCCGCTGGGCTCCCTCTAATGATTCTGAGAGTACTCCTAAGTCATCAGCAAAGTCTAGATCAGTTAGGTACTTGGCAGGATTTCCTCGACTTCTGGAGCCAGTAGGTGGAGTTATCATCACCCCATCATCATTATGATGATCTAAGGACATGCGTAGAACATAGTCAACCACAATAATGAACAAGAATGGTGCAAGTGTGTCTCCTTGGAGGACGCCCCATAACACTTCAAATGGTTCTGTGTCACCGTCAACAGTAGACACAAATGTTGTCGAACCATCGTATACTGATCTGATTGCTGCAATAATTTCATCAGGAATCCCATATAATGAAAGTATGCTGAACATACGTGACCGAGAGACTGAATCAAAGGCCTTGAAGAAGTCAACAAAGATAACAGCCAGATGCCTGTCTTTCTTTTTTGATAACTCTTCAATTATCCTTCTAAGTGCCAAAATGGGCTCCATGGTCCCACGACCTTTACGGAACCCATTCTGATTTCCACGTAGCAGTCTCTCAATGGGATCCCTGATGCGATTTAATAGAATTCTATTGTATAGTTTTGCAGCAATCGAGATCAATGAGATTCCCCGAAAAGAACCATAGAGTGTTAGGTTGCCCTTCTTGGGAACTGGCACCAACTTATTTGTTTTCATTTCTTGTGGGACTCTTGTTGTACGGTTAAGAACAGTCGGGGGGGAAGTGTCCGGGGGGGGAAGTGTCTGGGGGGGAAGCGTCCGGGGGGAAGTGTCCGGGGGGGAAGTGCCCGGGGGGAAGTGTCCGAACACCTGTGTGATACATACTAGTTACGGCGGCGGCGACAGAATCAACAAGATAATCAACAACAGATAAACAAGGTAATATGTAATATAAACACAGATTAATATCATAG
Organism: Nemertoderma westbladi; assembly: GCA_032718475.1. Classification (NCBI taxonomy): domain Eukaryota; kingdom Metazoa; phylum Xenacoelomorpha; order Nemertodermatida; family Nemertodermatidae; genus Nemertoderma; species Nemertoderma westbladi. The sequence continues at coordinate 53,076 of JAUCBJ010006461.1, read as the reverse complement.
TAAAAATGATATTACAGAAACAGCCAAAAAGGTAAGTTACGAATATATTAGGGAGGTAGTTATGTGGTAGTTATGGTCAGGTCAGGTATTCTAGGTCATTGATCAAGAAAACTTGCCATCTCCATGCAGCATAAAGGAGGTGCCACCTGTAGCTGCATAGACCCTCTTACTAGGGCAAATCTGGTCCTGTAACTAGGACCCCCTTCGTTCTGGGATAAGGACGCCCTTGGTCCTGGATTAAGGACCCATATACTTGGCTGCAGGGGTATATGGGCCTGACCAGGCAGATGGTGATCTACCAATGGCTGGTCAGGAGTAGAGTGTTCTCATGTCCACTCTGAGAGCACTTCACTGCGACCTGCACCTGGCAGCAAGGGTACAGGGCATGACCCAGCAGATGAGCTGCAACAGCCAATGGTGGGTCATGTGCGCCAGAGTAGATATGGGTGATGGGCCTCATATCTGACTCCATTGCGACACCCACCCTGTGGAATGGCAAACCAGGGTGTGGTATTTGCCCCGAGAGCTGACTCGGCAAAAAAGCACCCCCCAACCCCCACTATGGATTACATTAGCAATGCGGAGGTCCGGCCACTAGAGGCCAGTGGAATTACCGGACACAATCGGCCTCACAGGCGTCAGTTAACTCCTGACCGGCTGCCTGTCTCACCCCCTACTGGAGAGAGAGCAGCCAACAATTCTTTGAGTCCCTTTCCTGATGACCTTCTGACCTGATGAACCTGATGGCCCAAACCCTGGGTCACCAGGAAGGCCAGATTGTGATGGGGAGGGGGATTCTGGAGTTGGAGGCTACTCTCATGTTCCACCCCGACCAACAAAGCCATTGGTGAATCTGAGGCAAGTCACAAGACTAGCCTCAGTAAACACCCTAACACTCGGGTCCCCAATGCGACAAGGTGAGCTGACTGCCTTGGCAGATAAGCTTTCTCTTAGCGCAGTGGGTGTTCAAGAGCACCGAATGCAGACTGGACAGACTGATGAGGTTCTGATTAAGGACATGGGGGGCGGTTGGCGACTCGCCCTCGCGTCAGCAGATGATAGTGGCAATGGTGGAATTGGTCTATTGATGAATCCAACTGCACATGCAGCATTGGACAAAATAGACCAAATCTCTAACCGCATCATCCGTTGCCACTTCTCATGTTCTGGAAGACTGGCTAAGAAGTTTCCTAAGGTGGTTCTGATTGTGTGCTACTCTCCAACTAGTGTTGCCCCTGTAGAGGAGGTGGAAAATTTCTACCACAATCTACAAGCAGCTACTGATGGAGTGGATCAGCATGCATTCTTAACATTCCTGGGAGACTTTAATGCAAGTCTGCATCAATCACCTACATCGCCCTGGGTCTATAGCAATAGTGTTAACCGAAATTCTGTCCATCTTCAGGATTTTATCTCTGGAAATGGATTGTTTTCGGCTGGAACCCAGTTCAAGAAGCGAACTGGAAAGCTATGGACTCATAGTGGACCCAGTGGTCACAAGTCCCAGATAGACCATATTCTGTTTCGTAGGAAATACAGGAGCTCTATACAAGACTGTAATGCATTTACACTTCGACCCTTCTCCAGTGATCACCGCCTTATTGTGGCCAAGGTAAGACTTAGTCTGCGTGCTAGCAGAACAACGAAATCTGCCTTGCCGCGGCATGACTGGTCCTCTCTGTTGCAACAGCCAAGTGTGAGATCCAGCTTCACACTACAGCTGAGCAACAGGTATGAGGCTCTTGCCTCTGAGGCGGCAGATCACTGTGAGGGCTATACTGCCTTTACAGAAGCAGTTAAGTTAGCAGCTGCAGAAACAGTTCCTGTATATCCTCGAAACAGGAAAAGGGCCCCCTGGACTGACAACAAAATTCAGAAGTGCCGAAATGACCTTCATAAGGCGCAGAAAGAGTCCCGACTCAAACAGACTACAGCGGCCAAGAATGCAGTTAAGGCTGCATCTAGGTCCCTGAACAGGCAGTACTCTGCTAATCTACAGGAGCTAATAAACCAACAGGTTGATGCCATCAATGATGCTGACGACAGCAGGCAATCATCCCAGGCATGGAAATCGATCAATCTGCTTACTGGGCGAAAAAGCCAACCAACCACCAAGGTTAAGGCTGAATCACCAGCCGATCGCCTCAATGGTTGGAAAGCCCACTTCGAAAAGCTCCTCAATAATGACAGGGTATTGCCTGATAACTTTATAGAAGTAAAAGTGTCTGAGTCTGTACTCCCAGATATTCCCATTGGCGATATCTCCTTTGCAGAAGTGAAGGCTGCTGCAAAGAGCATTAAGACCAATCGTGCCAGTGGAGTAGATGGTGTTCCCCCTGAGGTCTTCAAAATACCTGAGTGTTTAAAGCTCATCTATCCCATCATAGTAGACATGTACCGAACAACAAGAGTCCCACAAGAAATGAAAACAAATAAGTTGGTGCCAGTTCCCAAGAAGGGCAACCTAACACTCTACGGTTCTTTTCGGGGAATCTCATTGATCTCGATTGCTGCAAAGCTATACAATAGGATTCTATTAAATCGCATCAGGGATCCCATTGAGAGACTGCTCCGTGGAAATCAGAATGGGTTCCGTAAAGGTCGTGGGACCATGGAGCCCATTTTGGCACTTAGAAGGATAATTGAAGAGTTATCAAAAAAGAAAGACAGGCATCTGGCTGTTATCTTTGTTGACTTCTTCAAGGCCTTTGATTCAGTCTCTCGCTCACGTATGTTCAGCATACTTTCATTATATGGGATTCCTGATGAAATTATTGCAGCAATCAGATCAGTATACGATGGTTCGACAACATTTGTGTCTACTGTTGACGGTGACACAGAACCATTTGAAGTGTTATGGGGCGTCCTCCAAGGAGACACACTTGCACCATTCTTGTTCATTATTGTGGTTGACTATGTTCTACGCATGTCCTTAGATCATTATAATGATGATGGGGTGATGATAACTCCACCTACTGGCTCCAGAAGTCGAGGAAATCCTGCCAAGTACCTAACTGATCTAGACTTTGCTGATGACTTAGGAGTACTCTCAGAATCATTAGAGGGAGCCCAACGGCTCCTCAGCTCATTAGAACATGCTGCTTCTAGTGTTGGTCTTTTTATTAACTCCAGAAAGACCAAAATTCTGACAGTTAACTTTGAAAGTCCTCAGCAAGTCTCTGATCGGATGAGCATAAGCTCAAAGGATGGTATGCTTGAGCATGTGGACGACTTCTGTTACCTGGGATCATGGATCCGGAAGTCAGGTGAGGACCTTCGAATACGTAAGGGAAAGGCATGGGCAGCCTTGAATAGGCTTTCCAGGATTTGGAAGTCACCGAGAATTAATCGGAAACTTAAGGTCCGATTATTTAGAGCAGCAGTAGTTCCAGTACTCCTCTACGGGAGTCCATGCTGGGCTCTAACTGCTGAGGACACCAAATCTCTGGATGGCACATTCACAAGAATGCTACGCCGGGTTCATTGTGTCAAGTACAATGCACACATCTCCAACCAGACACTATATAACATTGGAGGTGTCTCATTGGTTCCCCCAAGCTTGACACTAGAACAAAATCGCCTCCGCTTTGCAGGACATTGCTTTCGCCGTGAGGACCAGCCAGTGCATAATCTTGTACTTTGGCAGCCTCATGGAGTGAATAAGCATGGTGGACAGCCCATGACTTTCTTGAGACGCATGTTAAAGGACACTGGCCTTAAAGATGCGGATGATCTAGCAAATGTCATGGGTGATAGGGAGTTGTGGCGGTGCAATTTTGTTGACAAGCCGGCACAGCATTCTTAAAAATGCAGCTGCAATGCAGCATGCCGATCCTAGTAGTAGTAGTAGTAGTTATGTGGTGTCACGCTAGATATGGAAAATAGTTGGGTTGGAGCACTCGCCGAGTGTAGCGAGCAAAGCAAAATATTCGAGTACTGTTCTCCTACAAAATATTATATAGTGTGAAATATAGTTGATAAATAAATATATATATTAAACTGAGATAAAATAAAATAATATTAATTATATATTGCGTAGTATATAATACCTGCATATTAATAGACGACGATTGGCCCCAACAGCTGCTCCTATGTCGCTCAACTGTGTCGGACGCGATACTCAGAGAGTCGGATTCGGTACTGAGATCAAACGTGCTCGATATATTGAACACTTTGGTAGATACAACGTCGTGACTGGCGGGACGGTTTATTGTGCACTTGGCTGTGTATCTATGGTAACGGCAGAGGAAATGAATACAAGTGTAGTAGATGTATCTATGGTAACGGTCTTTTGGGAGCTACCTGAAAAAAGGTCGCTACACTAACTCACAATGTTGAAGACACCCAAAATTGTGACGGGATCGAGTTCAAGGATCCCGACCGGGTTAGGTTATACGCGTCACTTTGCTGCTGGGCTGCTGAACTGATATCTTTGGCCGAAGGCCATCGTAAAAATAACAGAGTTTGTGTTTCTCGATGTTAATGTTCCAATGATAATAGCACAGTATGTATAACAAATAATAGCGGTAAATCAGTAATACAGAATTATAACAGAAGTGTGTAAAATGACGGTTGAAACTATTGCCGGTCTGCAACTCTGTGATTAATGAACTGACCGGTAAATCAGTAATCAGGATAACTATATGATTGATACACATAGATATTGGTTTCACCTCTACTCTACTTTGGCCTTCTGCTACCCAATGGATGCTTTCCTATCTTTCCCCACGTGCTCCCCTGCCTGCTATTGGCTTATATACTAATTGTTACTTTGGCACTCCCTGTAGGTGTTGCCCCCTACCGCTAGCCTCGACTAGCTGTGTTCTCCCTATGAGGTGGTTTGACCTCTCACCTCTCTCTGTGGCTTTAGGGCCTATGTTGCCCCCCCCGAGTTGGTTTTGAGGCGAGATTATTATTGGTAATCTCGTATCGCCAACTATATTGGTAAAATGCCACTGGTCCCATTTTCGGGTGGGTAATGTAAGGGAATTGAATCCGCTTACACACCCCCCCCCCCCATGCTATCTTCCCGGTGATCCGCTGGAACGCAATCTAATATTGGGTGTGGGGTGGAATTCTTTTCTCGGGGTCGGCTTTCCAGACCGCCCCCCCCCCCCTGGGTGCGTTATTACTACCCATCCTTGGTGCAATCGCGAGTTATGTTGCACCAAGGTATCTGGTGTCTCTGTTTGAGACTATTGTGCTCACTCTCCACACAATTTTGTTTAACCTTACTCAAATCTTTCTCACGGACCTTGCTGTCCCTTACTCTCGCTCCGGTCCCTCGGGACTCATCCTCACTCACTGCTCGCTACCCACACTTGAATTGCACTCCTTTCACTTCCTTCCATGCCAACACCTCCTCTCCATACTTCCCCCATTTCTCTTGTACTCAACCGATATCTTACTCCACTCACCCCTGACGAGCCTCACCCTCCCCTTTGCGCCGTCGCACTCAAGAAGTGTGATCTGTCTAGTGTCTCGTCCTCCTGTCATAGTCAATTGGTCCCCAGTCCCAGTAGCTAATTGGAAAAAGGTTGCATATATGACTATAGTACTTACATTGATTATATATTTATATTGATTAATTGATTATTTACATACGTACATACTAATTGCACTTGATTATTTGCACTTATGAGTTTGTATTTTACCCTACATGTGGTGCCTTCCAGGCACACCCACATCTCTGTCCCTGAGTTCTAGTTCGCTCCTCCCGTCTTCGGGAACCATCTCAGTTCTTTGCCCCTGTCATCTTCCTGTCTGGGCCGCTTCCTTCCCTCCGGCTTGTCCTCCCTGAGACATCTCATTCTTGCCATTACCGTCTTGCTAAGCCCCGTCGTTGGTTCTTTGGGTGCAGGTGTTATCAACTCCCGGTAACGCTTTGCAAGTGGTCCCTCTGAGTGTCCCTCCTGCTTCCCACTGGTAGCGTCCCACAGGATCATTTTCATCGCCCGCGGCACGTGCTCCACCAGAAAGTCCCTGAACTCGACCCTGTTTTCTTGCAACCATTTATCCAAGTATCTCTGAGTGTTGATGACTCCTCCATACGATGCCGCTGTCGCTACCACCTGATATGTGAATTGGCAGTCTCCTCTTGATAATCTCCTGGTGGGCTCTCGGATTGATATTAAAGAAGCCCCACCGGAACTCCTGGGCCTTCATCCTCTGCCGTATCATGACACCGACATCGGTCCACTCCTCTAAGATCTTGAACTTCTCTTCATCGTCCATCTAGTCACACTGGCGCCATAGTGACCTCGAAAGTTGCACTTTGAGCCTCGGTTGTGCAGCCTCGGAGATGCACCCATCCTATGGGTCGACTTGCGGCAGTAGAGACAGGTCGTCCCCTTCTGGAATCGATACAAACAGCTCTTTTCCTGGTGGGTTAGTCTCCCACAGTAATCACAGCCGTGTATCAACGCGTCCCACCCCAAGTCGTCCTTTGCCCCGTGTGGTCTCCTGGGTCTATGGAGCCGCTGATAGGCAAACATCTGGACACTGTGGTCCCTACCCATATCGACGTCTTCCTCCACCCTCGGCATCGTCTCCCCGAACACTACCCGTGGTGCCGTTCCCGGTTGCTCGCCCAACCTGATTGTACTTGCCGCGAAATCCATCGCCGGCTTCTCGTGCTCCCAGGCCCGCTTGCCAGGTTTGTCCCAGAAGGCTCTCGCCCCGCTGGCCGTCACCACTCTCCCACCCACCCAGTCCGTATCTGAGTGGCCGATTCTCTCAATGGGCGGCATCTCCCCAAACTTGTCATCATCATCCTACCTTGCCGGGAGTGGATCCGAACCCGGTAACCCGGTAGATCCACTATGTCCCTTCTCGCCTTGGTTTCCACCCATGACCTTCAACCCTTCCTGCTCCCTCGGTCTCTTCCTTGCAAAATCGCCTTCGGAGCCCCCTGGTATGGGCATTACTTGCAGTCCCGATGTCGACTGTTTCGGTGATCCTTCCGTCCATCCCAGTTCATCCTCCAGAAACTCGCCTGAGGTCTCTGATCCCCACCTCAGCTCGTCCTGGTCCTGGGCTTCGAACTTGTATTCCTCTCCCCTTATATCCACTTCTCTCTCATCTGCCTCCCTCCTTTCTCTCCTCGCGATCTCCTCCAGTCTCCTCTCCTCGACTCTATCCGCTTCCAACTTCTTCCATCTCTTGTATGGTGTGTCCACCTCTCTGTCCACTAGGTGTTGGCTATCGTAGTACACCGACTCGCCCTTCAGCCCCGGGTGGTCTACCAGACCTTCAAAGGCCACCGTAAAGGCTCTCCTGTGATTTAGAAGTGCTCCTGATAGCAGAAACGCTGTCGGCTCTCTTCCGATAACCACAGCCATGAATAGGTTTAATAAACCATAAATTATCCAATCCTCCTGTAAGATATATCTCTTCTGATATATCTTTATCGCTCCCCTTCGGAACTGATATACCTCTTGCTTCCCTGGCCTTGCTCCCCAATTTAGCGAGTTCGTGAGTTCTGCTCCGTACTCCTCTCGGAACTTGCCCCAGTCCATCGGCTTGTGGCAGACGAGCCCCATGAGCTGGCCCATCGCCACTGCTCCACAATGTCCCGTGTTCTCTACCAATCCCAACCCCTCTGGCCTCATCATAGCCATATAGACCACTTGCATGTCCAGGAGATTGGGGGTCTCCGGTCCGATTATTCTGTCCGCATCGTCGTGGATCGCCGATCCCACCTTAACCGTACTCTTCTGTCTTACTAGGTCCTGCACCGCCCTCGGAAACTGGTTCAACTTCGGCCCGCTCTTCTTCCCGTAGGTCCCCAGATCGAATAGAAAGATATGTCCATTTGGCGCGGCCAAATGCAGTTGTATGGTTCTAGCCGATCCCGCCGACCCTCTTCTCGAGCCCTCGTCATCCTCCACAGTCCCTTCATCGTCTAGGACCATGTACCCGCCCCTGCTCACAGACTCTACAAACATCCTCCATTCCTTCCTCAGTGGTTCCCTTGGATACTTCGGTATCCCGAACTTCGCCTCATCTCCCTTCACTACGTAGCAAAAATGCTCGAGGATCGCGTTGTCCAACGACGGTGTCCTGTAGGTCCCGACCAGTCGTCTCTCATGCATCTCCTTAAACTGGTCCTGTAGCGCATGCGCTTTGTGACCCTTCGGTAACAGTTTGTAGTATCCTCTCATCTTCTCCTCCGGATGCCTCTGTGTGAAGTCCACTAGTAACTCCTTTCCAGTCTTCTCCGCCTTTCTCTTCTTTACTAACCTCTCCGCCATCACGAAATTTCCCGCGCGCTCACCGAATTGGTGGGGCCTTACCAAGGCTCAATTTGGATGAGTGCTGTTAAACAAGGTGGTCTGTGTTCCGTTCAGTGACGGCCTACCTCCTAAATTGTAGTTTCTTTCATATATTTTCCAAAGATACCCCCCAAAGTGCCAATTTTTCTGAATTTGTGTAATTTTGTCAGTTACTTTAATTATGATTCTAGAACTCCCTCCCTCCAGTTGCTATAATTTATTAATTTTATTCCTAATATTATTTATTCTTCCCTCTCCCTGTGCTATTAACGATTGTCAGCAGGTTATTTAACTTAGATAACCCCTCTACTTTGTATACAGGGAAGACTAGCTATAATTTTACTATGCTAGCTTCTTACCAGACAACTTGCTGGCCCTGTAACAAATAACCTATGCTTACACTATGGGCTGTGCGGTACAGTAGTCTGTCTCGTGCGGCCTACACGGTCTGTCCTGCTGTACCCACGTGCCCCCCTCTTCTCTTCGTGGCGCTCTAAATGCCCACAACTTCTCCAATACTATGTACCCTACTACTACTTCTATGGTATACATACATAACATACCCTTTCCTTTCTTATGTGGCACCCTCAGTGCCCACAACTTCTAACTTCTACGGTTGTTAGCTTATTCAATTCCGCTAACACGAACCCATAAAGTCAATCATTAAGCAATATTGGGGGCCACGAGATTGGGCAATCAATAACTCGTGTCACCCCAACAAAGTGGGAAGGAGAAACGCACAATGAGGGTCAGGGGCCAAACCCCTAACAGAGAGAGAATGGCTGGAGTGAACGGGAACACTCCAAAGGGCGCCAACAAGGATATTAGCCAATCAGGGGGGGGGGGGGGGCATCGAATAGGTACAGTAACAAGGCCAACCCGTGCAATATAACCAGTTGACAGTAATCATTTCATTCAGTTATCTCAGTATGTTATTGGTGTTAGTTAGGTTAACTTAGCTAGGGAAGTACCGGGACTTCAATTACCGTTTCCCGCCTTCCACATACAACTCTATATTACCAGTTATCATTCACTATCTATATCTATATACCCGAATATTATACACGACGAATAACGCAAACTCTTTTACCTTTCACACACGGCGGGGACGCGTAAATCGATAAACCGGATAAACCGGGATCCTCCGTGGATCCTGTCACAGTAATTGAAACAGAGCTGCCGCCCTAGTTAGACTCAGTTATCTCAACAAACACCACATCCCAGCGAGATGAGTCAGTCAGGAGAGACGACACCGACGCGGACCCCGGACGACGATCTAACGATCCGCGAGGCCGCGACCAGACGGTATAGGCCCACGACGCCGGACCCATCGGTAACGGGTCATCCGGCAGTTCAGGATGAGGGGGGCCGTCTGGAGCCAGAGGTCGAGCCGAGAGAAGGAGAGAGCGAGATGGAGGGAGAAGGAGACGAGTCGACACACGTCGGTCGACGTACCGATGTCGCCGGTCAGCCACAGACCGAGGGCGACGAACGGCCCACCGAAACGGCGACGGTGGGGCCGACGGTACGACGTCGGACCCGGAGAGATGGAGGAGATGTCGGTACCGATGTCGCCGGCCAGCTACAGGCCGAGGGCGACGAACGGCCCACCGAAACGGCGACGGTGGGGCCGCCGGTACGACGTCGGACCCGGAGAGACGGAAGAGAGGTCGGCAACGAGGACGTCGGGGTTTCTGATCGACTTCGACGGGCCTACAACGCGACCCGGAAACTACTAAGGGAGGCCAAGGAGGGGGCGAAGATAGATGAGGTAAAGTTGACAACAGGACTAGGTGAGTCGGATAGACATTTTAGTTATCTAATGCGCTTCGGGCAGAGAGAACTGGCTAAGGAGAGAGCGAGAGGGGTTGCCGAGGAACTGTGTGACTTATGGCGGTGTAGGGGTATGCAACCTAGTGCAGTGTACATAGGGCCATACTTAGTCGATGCCCAGGGTATAAAATCAGTGGGTTGGAGGAGACCTGAGGAGAGCGAATCCGAGGTTAACCCCGAGGATTCGGCCTCGTCGGTCAGAGGAAGTTCCGGGAGGCGGGGGAAAGTTAGTAGGACGGGAAGGCGGAGGGAATCCGTCGCAACCGATAAGTCTGCTACATCCTCCGTAAAAGAAAGACGGGTGAGAGAGATAAATGCCACGTACCATCTCGACCTGATAGCGCAAGGTCAGAGGGAAGTGGATAGACGGTTAGAGGAGGGGAGAATGTTGCTAGAGAGGGAAATGGCAATGATTAAAGAAACCGGAGAGAGGGCCGAAAGGGCCGCGAGAAGCCTTATGGAGTGTGAGGAAATAGGGAGGAAGGAACAAGAAGAGCGTGAGGCGGAACGTAAGGAACGTGTAGCGAGAGAGGAAAGTGAACGCAAGGAACGTGAGGCGAGAGAGGAAAGTGAACGCAAGGAACATGAGGCGAGAGAGGAAAGTGAACGCAAGGAACGTGAGGCGAGAGAGGAAAATGAGCGCAAAGAACGTGAGGCGAGAGAGGAGGGTGAACGCAAAGAGCGTGAGGCGAGACAAAGGGAGGGAGCTAGGAGAGAGTTGGAATTGGCCGAGCAGAACGCACGGGAGTGTCAGGAGAGAATAGCAAGAGAGGAGTGTGAGCGAAAAGAACTAGAGAAATGCCAAGGTGAGCTTACAGAGTACAAAGCTAGACACACGCGCGAACTGGAACTGGCGCGGATGGGGGCGTCTGAGAGCGGGGCTGGCTCGAGTGTTTTCGGGGAGCCAGGGGCCGTGGATACATTTATTAATACCCCACTTACAGGGACCGCACGACAGACCCAGAACTGGTGTGACCGTACGGGCGGGGGGGGGGGGGGGGGGGTAATAATAATGCTACAGTAGACGTCGTTAATATTAATAGTACCGTATTGGATAACTCTAACCAAACCTTTATTGCAGGAAATACTTTACCTAGTGGTAGTAATTTAAATTTAAATCAGAACGATTCTAATATTAATGTAGGAAATAATTCAAATAACGTAGTTACGCAAAATAATCCAAATAATTTAAATAACGATCCAAACCCGAATTTACAAAATAATTCAAATAGCGTAGTCGCGCAAAATAATTCAAATGATTTTATTTCGAACGAACAAAATAATTCCGTTTCCAATATGGGTGCTATTAACGTGAACACGTCGGGCGTATATGGCCCGGCAGGTGGGGGCCTGGTAGGCCGTACAATTGGCAGGCCGGAAGTGGCGGGGTTGAGCCAACCCGGAGAGGGCCTGGTAGGCCACGTAGTTGGTAGGCAGGGAGTAGAGGGCCTGGTAGGCCACACGATAGCAGAGGGAGAGGCGGGGGTGAATGGACCCAGCCGCGGTAGGGTTGATGTGTCGACTAGAGAGGGATATAGCAGCAGGGTGAGAGATAGCGAAGTTAGATGTGGCGAGTGGGGGGGGGGGGGGGGGGGCTACAGGAACCCCACAACAGCGAGTTAGCGGCGAAAGGGGGGGGGGGGCAGAGAGTGCCCCACAGGCGTCAACGGATAATGCGCGGGCCGAAATAGGTAAACCGCAACACCCGGCGACGGAGAGTGATAGGGGGATTGCGAGTATCCCCAACGGCGTGCGACCGAGAAGAGAGAGACAGGTTGACGTCGTGAGAGGGCGGACGAAGCGTCGAGCCCGATCAGAAGAGGGAAGAAGAACAGTGGAGTTTAACCGGGAGGTCGACGAGAGATCTCACGAGCGGGAATACTGCACTACGAAGAAAAGAAGAGAAGAGAATAGAAGAAGTGTCGCCGCGAACGACAGGAGAGCGAGGACGGATAGTGAGCCGTCGGTAGTCGAGATGAGAACGGAGAGTCAGTGGGGTCGAACTTCGGGAGATTGCCATTGCCCCGGAGAGATGCGACCTGGCGAGGCGCATTACGCGCCGATGGAGGGGTACGCGATGTACCGGTACGAAGACGAGAGCAGTAGAGGGGGTCGAAGAGAAGCTCTCCGGCGGGATATACCTGCCGATCGAGAATACTGTAGCCGCGGGGAGGATTACTCGAGAAGAATAAACTTCGATCCCGAGCGACACATGCAGACTGTAGGGTATACTGTAGGCCTTACTGCACATACCATAGGCCATGCTGACAGAGGCAACGTAGGCGATAGGATAGCGCGGACGACGGGATTAAACCCGGAAGTCGCGGAATACATACCGGAGGGTAGGCCAGAAGCTGATAGGCCTATACCGGTACCAGTGCAGCAGTATGACTACAGCATGCAGGGACATAACATATATCCAGGGGAGGGGAGAATTATTGCGGATAGGTGCATGGGCCCCAATATATTAACATCAACCCCAGTACCAAACGTACCGGTGGGGGGGGGGGGGGGGGGGGGGGCAGGGTGACATTCCCCCATCACAATATCAACAATATACCCCAATAGGAACGAGAGCAACGAACCCCTTGGATGAAAATAGGTCATGCGACACAGAAATATGGAGGGGGCCGCTACCCCCAATGACATACCCGAGTCAAAGGAAAGCAGGAAATAGGACGGACGGATCGCACCAAACAGGAGAAACTATACAACATCCATCGAACCCATTGGAAGCGCAGGCGATGGGGATGGCCACGTTGATCGATGCGTTGAAAACGAGGATCGAGTTACCACCCGTGGAACCATTCAAATTCGATGGGAGTAGGCCGGAAGAATATCTACAGTTTCGGCGCATGTATAGTAACGAAATACTGACAAAGAACTTAGAGCGGAGTGCCTTAAATATCTGCAAGTATACACAGGAGGCCCAGCATACGACATCGTGAGGCAATACCAAGGCATAGAGGGCGGCTTCACGACGGCATGGCGGGCACTGGACAGGGAATACGGGCACCCGGCCAAGATCATCAGGCAAACCCTGAGAGGCATAACATCGGGTGGCCTGCAGGATAATCCCGTTAGCATTAAGACGTTCGCTAACAAAGTCGAAAAGGCGCTAATCGTGCTAAAGACGCTAGACGCGCCATACGAGCTCAACGCGTCCAATAACATCACCACGATAGCGCAGGCACTACCGATCTGGCTGCGCAACAAGTGGAGGAAAATCGCCTTCTCCACTCGAGATAGAAAGGGTGCGGAACCGGGTTTAGAAGAAATGTCAAACTTCTTAAACTACGAAGCTGAACTAATAACCGACCCAGTCTATAGTGAAGATAGCCTGGGAAAGGGACCGAAAACGGATTACCATAGATCGAAACCAGAACACAACACGTCAAACGCATTACCAAAGCTCAGGCAATCACTGCCATACGCAGCGACGCAGGGGACTGCAAGTCCACAGGTAGCCGAAGGTAAGACCACACCATGGTACGGACAGGGGAAAAATAACAACACAAATAAATATAACCCCAGTACGTCCAGTAGGCCGAACCCAAACAACAAGAATAGTAGGGACTTTGGTACAAACACAGCTGCGATACGCGATGCACTGCATAAGGACGGCTACAACCAAAACAGCAAATGCCAGCTACATACAAATGCGCTTCATCAAACCATGAACTGCAGGTACTGGCAAGCGCTACCCAGAGAAGATCAGGTAGAATATGCGGCGAGAAATGAGATCTGCTCGCGATGTGTGATGAGTGGACACAGAGCTAGGCAATGCAAGGAGACGCCGGTCAAGTTCGGTCAAAGGAAAGGCCAAACGATGGCAACGAGCACAGTAGGGGCGAAGAAGAGAGGAACGGTGCTACTTGGGGTAGTACCAGTACGAGTGATTGGAGAAGGCAATCGATCAGTAACCACACTGATGCTGGTTGATAGTGGAGCTGCCTTCACGTTAGTCGAGGAATGGGTGGCCGAAGAGATAGGATTGAGAACGAGGCCAAGCAGAATGGCGGTAACAACAATCTCTAGCAAAGACGAGGTCCTGGAGATGAGGACCGGACGGTGCGCAATTGCAGCAGTGGCACCGGGATGCGACTATGGGGTAACCATCGACCCCATCCAAGTGATAGAGTCAATCAATATCAATGCCAGGCGGCCAACCAACATCGAGGTCGAGCAATATAAATTTCTGGACAACATTGACTTCTCAATCCCAGAAGTGGACGTTAGGAAGGTATCCATCATAGTAGGAATGGACTGCCCAACGGCCCACGAAAGAATGCAAACGGTCTTCGGCGAAGACAAACAGTGTGACCCGGTGGCGATACTGACACCATTCGGGTGGACGCTGAGTGGCCCAATCAAGAGCAGGATACCATTTAGGATGTCGGAGACATCAGGATGCATGTTCGCGGGAACCATGCAGGAAATGGGTGACGAGAGAGCAGAGGAGCAGCTTGAGAGACTGCTCAGGCAAGATTTCGAGGGACTAAAGGAGGCCGGGGTCGGGACCTCGGTAGAAGACAAGCAGGCTTTACAAAGTCTGGAGGAATCGATGACATGCGATGAGGGGCGATACACCATAGGGATGGTATGGAAGCTACCGAAGCTACCGTTACCCGACAACAAAGGGATGGTACTTACGAGGCTTCGCAAATTAAAGCAGACGTTAAAACGGAGCCACGAGAAAAATGAGTATATTCACAAGACAATCAAGAAGTACGTTGAGAAAGGATGAGCCGTGGAGTTACTGGTCGACGAACCAAACACGGATAGGACCTACTACCTGCCACTCCACGTGGCCTTAGATCCAAAGAAAGGTAAACTACGGATGGTAGTGGACGCGTCGGCAAAGACCAACGGGAAGTGTCTAAACGACTATCTGCTAGAGGGTCCCAACATTTACAACTCAGGGATAGAGGTCCTACTTAGGTTTAGAAATGGGAAACACGCCTTCACCTGTGACATAGAAGGCATGTTCAACCAAGTCCGTGTGACGGAAGAGGATAGCGACAGTCAACGCTTCCTATGGTACGACGGCGATGAGGAACCGTCGACCATACCAATGTATAAGATGATAGTACAGAACATGGGAGCCAAGTCGTCTTCATTTACAACGACTATGGCCGTAAGAGATATAGTGAAGGGAAAGGAGGATAAATACAGCACTAGGGCCGTCGATATGATTCGACGCGGCTTCTACGTAGACGACGGGCTGGAGTCTGGAAATACGGTTAAGGAGCTGCTGGACACAGGGCGCGAGGTTCGCGACATCCTTAAGGGATCCGGCTTTAACCTAACCAAATTCCAATCCAGTTCTGAGGAATTTATCAAGGCGATAGAAAATAGGAGACCTGAATCAACCATGGACAATCCCACAACAGCCAAGGGGCAGGACATGGCAAACAAGAGGATAGAGTCTCAACAGAAGGCACTGGGAATCGTGTGGAACAGAGAGACAGACGAACTGAAGTACCAGCTGAGCCAGGAAGGCGCAGACATCCACACAAAGAGAGGCTATGTGTCGTACATAGCAAGGATATACGATCCCCTAGGCCTAGCATCCCCATTACTAGTCACGGGAAAACAAATACTCAAGAGAGTATACAAATTAAAGGACGAGTGGGACGCAGAGGTCCCGGAAGAGATTAGAAAGCAGTGGCATAAGTGGACGGAGAGCCTGGAGCAGATGGGAACATACAGCATGCTGCGAGTGTATTTCCTGGATGGGAACATGACGAGCCTGGACCTACACATGTTCTCCGATGCGTCATTAGAGGCATACGGAGCAGCACTCTATTTAGTACAACGAGAGGGGGCTCATAAACCCAGACTCGCCTTCAGCAAGGCAAAGTCAACACCACCAGATTCGGCATCGGTTCCCAAACTAGAATTGACAGCTGCGAGACTAGGAGTTAGGGCCACGACCTACCTAATGGATACAATACCAAACATAGTGGAGACACACTACTGGACGGATTCCATGGTAGTACTTGGCTGGCTACATAACGAGAAAACGCGATACCCAATATTCGTCGCAAATAGAGTGGACGAAATAAGGGCGACCACAGAACTGGAAAGGTGGCACTACTGCCCAACGGACGAGAACCCAGCGGACTTGTTGTCGAGGGGTGTGGCACGCCACACTTTCTTGAAGAAGGAAGTATTATGGCAACATGGGCCACAATTTCTGAGCGATAAGGAGGCCTGGCCGCCGATGAGAAAGGTGGACCCGGGCTCAGAAGTAGTGTCAGAGGAAGAAGAAGGAGATTCAGAGGGAGAAGAGATATACTCCCAGATGGTGAGGGAGATCAGGGACGTGCAACCAAAACAAGAACTATGCGATAACCCGACAGATAAACTCCTCAGCTACAGCTCTAGTTGGTATAAGACCAAGAAATTAGTGGCGTACTGGAGAGCCTTCGGGAATTTCCTCGCGGGAGTTGGCAGAGGCAAGAAGATCGGGACAACGATAGATCTGGAAGGAGCGGCCAAAGCAGTCATCCGCTATGAACAACGGAAGAACTATGGCGACGAGGTGGAACGCGTCGGCAAGCAACAGCATCTTCGACGGGACAGCGAGCTGATCACGCTGTCACCACAACTTAATGATGATGGGATTCTAGTAATGAACTCTAGGGTGGGTTACAACAATAGTATCATCGTACCACCGAAGCCCATCATCATCCCTACAGGATCGCCAATAGTCCACCAGATTATCTGGGACTCCCACAAGTCGATATTGCATGGGGGCACCAACCGAACCCTCACGGAGATAAGGAGGACCTATTGAGTCAAACAGTTGAGGAAGAAGGTAAAAGCGGTAGTGGGGCAGTGCCAGACCTGCCGACGAGCGAAGAAGGAGCGAGCCATACAGGAGATGGCGCCACTACCGGCGAGTAGGGTAAGACAGCACGACCCGCCATTTACGCATTGCGGTGTGGACATGTTCGGGCCGATAAAGATCAAAGTGATGCGACACACGGAGAAACGCTACGGCATTATCTTCGTATGTAACAACACGCGGGCGGTAGGGATAGAACTCGCCCAAGATGCAACCGCATCAGCATTCATTAATGCTTTAGAAAGGTTTAGAGACCGCAAAGGTGGGACGATCGCAGTGATATACAGCGACAACGGCACCAATTTTGTGGGGGCAGAGAACGAGATGGCAGAGGCCTTGGACATCTTGGAAGGGGAGGAAGTCAGGGCAGCCATGAGACGACGACAAGTAAAGTGGGAGAGAAGGACGCCGTATGCACCACATACACTAGGATGCGTCGAGAGACTGGTGGGCAGTTCAAAGCGTCTCATGACGAAATTAATGAACACCCTACTACTATGATCGGCATGCTGCATTGCAGCTGCATTTTTAAGAATGCTGTGCCGGCTTGTCAACAAAATTGCACCGCCACAACTCCCTATCACCCATGACATTTGCTAGATCATCCGCATCTTTAAGGCCAGTGTCCTTTAAGATGCGTCTCAAGAAAGTCATAGGCTGTCCACCATGCTTATTCACTCCATGAGGCTGCCAAAGTACAAGATTATGCACTGGCTCTTCCTCACGGCGAAAGCAATGTCCTGCAAAGCGGAGGCGATTTTGTTCTAGTGTCAAGCTTGGGGGAACCAATGAGACACCTCCAATGTTATATAGTGTCTGGTTGGAGATGTGTGCATTGTACTTGACACAATGTACCCGGCGTAGCATTCTTGTGAATGTGCCATCCAGAGATTTGGTGTCCTCAGCAGTTAGAGCCCAGCATGGACTCCCATAGAGAGTACTGGAACTACTGCTGCTCTAAATAATCGGACCTTAAGTTTCCGATTAATTCTAGGTGACTCTGGGTGACAGTTCAAAGCGTCTCATGACGAAATTAATGAACACCCATATGGTCACAGAGGACGTCCTGAGAACAGTACTTGCGAAGTGTGAGGGTATCATTAATAGCAGACCGCTATACCCGGAGAATGATGACCCTGAGTCATTAGATGTGCTGACGCCAAGCCATTTTCTAATGGAAAGGCCAGCGACCATCGATATGCGGGGTGTAGATCCAGACGACATACACTCCCGCCAAAGTGGGAAAGTCGCTAAAGCAATTAGCGCAGAGTATTGGAGGAGGTGGGTCGAGGAATACCTACCCACGCTACATAAAAGAAGCAAGTGGAGGAAGCCGAATAGGGAGTTAAGAGAGGGAGATCTCGTAATCGTTACGGATGATACTATCATCAACAACCAGTGGCGGTTGGCGAGAGTTGTAGGCACTTACTCCGATGAGGACGGAAGAGTCCGATCGGTAGAAGTGCGGATAGGTGGAAAGATAGGTGCGAACGACAGAAAAACCTACAGGAGAGCTGTAGGGAAATGCTGTCTATTAGAAGGGGCACCTTAGATTGTAGTTAGAGAGGAGTTTAGTCGTCCAAGTTTTGGACTGAGGGGGGTGGGATTGAGGGCGAGACGCCCTTCCCACACATAAAATAAAAATAAAACAAATAAAAATTAGAGTTAGTTAGTTAGGAGTCAGTTAGAGGGTACGTAGTACCGTTAGTTAGTTAGTTAGGAGGTACGTAGTACCGTTAGTTAGAGAGTTAGAGGGTACGTAGTACCGTTAGTTAGAGAGTTAGAGGGTACGTAGTACCGTTAGTTAGAGAGTTAGAGGGTACGTAGTACCGTTAGTTAGAGAGTTAGAGGGTACGTAGTACCGTTAGTTAGAGAGTTAGAGGGTACGTAGTAACGTTAGTTAGAGAGTTAGAGGGTACGTAGTACCGTTAGTTAGAGAGTTAGAGGGTACGTAGTACTGTTAGTTAAAGAGTTAGGGGGTACGTAGTACCGTTAGTTAGAGAGTAAGAGGGTACGTAGTACTGTTAGTTAGAGAGTTAGAGGGTACGTAGTACCGTTAGTTAGAGAGTTAGAGGGTACGTAGTACCGTTAGTTAGAGAGCAGTAAGAGGGTACGTAGTACCGTTAGTTAGAGAGTAGTAAGAGGGTACGTAGTACCGTTAGTTAGAGAGAGAGTAAGAGTTAGTTAGAGAGTACGTAGTACTAGTTAGTAAGAGATAGAGATAGAGGTAGAAGGGTATATATAGTATAGATATTAGTCAGTAATTAGTAGCGAGAGGGGGGCCTATGAGTACAGCTGGATAAATCGTGTGGCCACGCGACGCATACTGTTGTACTGCACAAGCCCACAGAGTAGGCCAGAATGTGGATTAGGAGATAGAATAATCCATAGGCAGTAGCAAGTAATAGGAAACAGTAGGACAGTAGGGTTAAAATTAAATTAAAAATAAATAGAATAAATAGGGCTAAAAAATTACAAATTATGGTAACAGCAGGGAAATTATTATGGAACATAATTAAAGCAATGGACAGAAATTGTAAATTAGGGTACATTTGTTAGCTACAGAATTAAGTAACAGGGATTTAGGCTAAAAGACGTCGTTAGATAGGAAATAGGCCATTATCGGACCGTACAGAACATCTTAGCTACATCACTCATCTGTATTGCGCCTTGGTAAGGCACCACCTTACAGGTGAGCGAGTGAGAGTGTTCGGAATGGCGGGAAAGCTGATCAGAAAGAGAAAGGCAGAGCAAGGAGGGAAGGAGATACTGGTGGACTTCACCAAGAGGCATCCGGAAGAGAAGACGAGAGGGTACTACGAACGGCTGGAGAGGGGTCACGCAGCGCGAGCGCTACAAGACCACTTCAGAGAAGTGCACGAACAGCGGCTGGTCAGGACCTACGGGACGCCGTCGCTGGACAACGCGATCTTCCAGCATTTCCACTATGTGGTAAAGGAAGACGAGGAGAAGTTCGGGATTCCGAGGTACGCGAGGGATTCGCCGAAGAAAGATTGGAAGAGGTCCGTAGAGTCCGTCACCAGGGGAGGATATATGATCCTAGACGACGAGGGAACCGTGGAAGACGATCCGGGTTCGAGACGAGGATCAGCGGGGTCGGCCAGGACCATACTCCTACATTTGGCCGCGCCAAATGGGGACATATTCCTATTCGACCTAGGAACGTATGGGAACAAGGATGGGCCGAAATTAAACCGATTGCCAAAAGCGGTGCAAGTCCTGGTACGAGAGAACTCGACGACGAAAGTGGGATCGGCAATTCGCGACGATGCGGAGAGAATCATCGGTCCGGACACCCCCAACCTTCTGGACACGCAGACGGTCTTCATGGCTATGACAGCGCCGGATGGGTTGGGAGTGGTGGAGAGCACAGGCCAGTGCGGAGCGGTGGCGATGGGCCAGCTATTGGGGCTCGTGTGTCACAAACCGACGGACTGGGGAAAGTTTAGAGAAGAGTACGGAGCAGAGTTAGCGAACTCGCTGAAGTGGGGAGCGAGGCCAGGGAAACAAGAGGTGTATCAATTCCGGAGAGGAGCGATAAAGATATATCAGAAGCGATATATCCTGCAGGAGGACTGGATAATGATAGGTTTACTAAACCTATTTATGACTATCGTCATTGGGAAGGAACCAACGGCATTCCTGCTATCGGGATCACCCCTGAGCTACAGAAGAGCCTTTAAAACGGCTTTCGAGGGTCTGGTAGACCACCCGGGGCTGAAGGGCGAGTCGGTGTACTACAACCACCGACATCTGGTAGACAGGGAGGTAGATACGCCATATCAGAGGTGGGAGCAGCTAGAAGCGGACAGACGAGAAGCGAAGCGATTGGAAGAAATTGCTAGGTGGGAGAGGAGAGAAGCAGAGGAGAGGGAGGAGGAAGCTAGGGCGCAGAGCTACGGCTTCGAGGAACAAGCGGCCTTAGACGAACTTCGTTGGGCTTCGTCAGGGAGTTCGGGGGAGTCTCTAGGGAAAGAACTGGGGTGGACGGTGGGATCACCGAAACAGTCGACGTCGGGATTGCAAGCGATGCCCATACCGGCGGGCGCCGAGGGCGATCAACCGCAGAGGAAGCTAGGGGAGCTTGAGGAATGGAGAGTTACGGGCAAGAACCAAGGCGGGAAGGGACATAGTGGGTCCACCAGGATACCGGGGTTGGAGCCACTGCGAGAGGAGGACGAGGACGACGACGAGTTCGGAGAGATGTCGCCCATCGAGAGGATAGGCCACTCGGACACGGACTGGGTTGGCGGGAGGGTGGTGACGGCCAGTGGGGCGAGAGCCTTCTGGGACAAACCCGGCAAGCGGTCCTGGGTGCACGGGGAGCCGGCGATGGATTTCGCGGGGAGCACTATCAGGTTGGGCGAGCAACCGGGGACGGCACCACGGGTAGTATTCGGGGAGACGATAGACGTAGACAGGGACGCTAATGTCCAGAAGTTCGCCTACCAGCGACTCCACAGACCGCGGAGATCGCTTGGGACGAAAGACGACGTGGGGCGGGAGACATTGGTGCTCGGCTGTGACTATTGTGGGAGACAGACCCACCAGGAAAGGAACTGCCTGTACCGATTCCAGAAAGGGACTAGTTGTCTCTACTGCCGCGAGTCGAGCCACAGGATGGGGGCGTGTCCACGGTTGCATAACCGATGTCCGAAGTGTAACTTTCGGGGACACTACGGACGCCAGTGCGACTGGATGGACGATGAGGAGAAGTTCAGGATCTTCGAAGAATGGGCCGACGTCGGGGCCATGACGTGGCAACGCATGAAGGCCCAGGAGTTTAAGTGGGGTTTCTTCCTAATCAACCAGGAGGCTCACTTGGAGATCATAAAGAGGAGGTTACCGTTTACCTATCAAGAGGTAGCAACGGCGGCGTCGTATGCCGGGGTAATAAATACACAAAGGTATTTGGACAGGTGGACGCCACAGAACCGAGGGGAGTTTAGGGATTTCTTGGCGGAGCACGTGCCGCAGGCAATGAAGATGATCTTATGGGACGCCACCAGGGGGAGACAACAGGGCCACTCGGAGGGGCCACCGGCGAAGCGATATCGGGCACTGATAACACCAGCGCCCAAGGAGCCAACGACCGGAATCAGTAGGGAGGTGGCGGCGAAAGTCCGAAGGCAGAAAGCGGATCCCAGAGGAGCGGTAGTGACCAAGAAACGACCCAGGGAGGAGGACGCCAGAGGGAACTATCTCAGGAGGGACAAATAGGTTCCCAGGGCCGGGAGAGAGAAACTGAGACTTGGACGTGGTACGCCTGGAAGGCGCCACGTGGGACGTACGAACTATTAAGTACAAATTCAAAATGATGCAAATAATTAAATAAGTGCAATTTGTATGTACGTACGTAGTAATCAGTAGTTTAGTCATGAAATATACATTCGAAGTAAGTACTATAGTCATACAACCTTTCTCAATTAGCTACTGGGACTGGGGGGCTAACTGACTATGGCACTATGGACGAGACACCAGACGATTTCACACTTCTTGAGTGCGACGGCACAGGAGGGGGGGTGAGACTCGTCAGAAAGGATAAGGTGGTCAAAGAGGGGTCGAGTAAAGGTGATAGTGCGGAGTGCGGAGAGAGCGCGGATGCAATTCAAGTGTGGGGGGGGGGGGGGGAGGATAAGAGGCTGAGTGAGGGACAGGGAAGTCCGAGAGTTAGAGTGAGAGAGAAGAGGAGTAGAAGAGAGTCAGGGTGAGAACGGAGTGGAGTCAAAGTGGCGAAAGTGTTGGGGAAACAAAAGTCGTGTGAGAGGAGCGCACGATCGGCCCGACATGGGACACCAGGCGAACCCGGGTAGCGATATCATACCCATAGGGAGCGGCCTGGAAAGCCGGCTCCGAGAAAAAATAGTTCCACCCCACACCCAATACTAGATCGGGATCCAGCGGAATTGTAGCGCACTTAAAGGTGGATGCTATCTTCTCACTGGGAAGATAGCATGGGGGGGAGTGTTAGCTTATTCAATTCCGCTAACACGAACCCATAAAGTCAATCATTAAGCAATATTGGGGGCCACGAGATTGGGCAATCAATAACTCGTGTCACCCCAACAAAGTGGGAAGGAGAAACGCACAATGAGGGTCAGGGGCCAAACCCCTAACAGAGAGAGAATGGCTGGAGTGAACGGGAACACTCCAAAGGGCGCCAACAAGGATATTAGCCAATCAGGGGGGGGGGGGCATCGAATAGGTACAGTAACAAGGCCAACCCGTGCAATATAACCAGTTGACAGTAATCATTTCATTCAGTTATCTCAGTATGTTATTGGTGTTAGTTAGGTTAACTTAGCTAGGGAAGTACCGGGACTTCAATTACCGTTTCCCGCCTTCCACATACAACTCTATATTACCAGTTATCATTCACTATCTATATCTATATACCCGAATATTATACACGACGAATAACGCAAACTCTTTTACCTTTCACACACGGCGGGGACGCGTAAATTAAAACCGGATAAACCGGGATCCTCCGTGGATCCCGTCACAACGGTACTATGCACCCTACTACTGCTACTATGGTATGTGTACATACCCTTTACTTCCTCTCACTACCCTACTACTGCTACTATGGTATGCCTACATACCCTTTACTTTCGCTCACTACGTGGCACCCTCAGTGCCCACAGGTTCTATGGTACTCGCTATGTACCTTACTTAGTACTATGTACTACCTACTACTACTATTACTACTTATTTTATTATTTAGCTTGTTTTATTTTTTATATTTTTATGTGTGGGAAGGGCATCTCGCCCTCATTCCCACCCCCCTCAGTCCAATATATTGGACGTCTAAACTCTAAGGTGACAGCCAGCACAGCATTCTTAAAAATGCAGCTGCAATGCAGCATGCCGATCCTAGTAGTAGTTCCTCCAATCCTCACTCCCACCGACCTAATTCTTCCGTCCTCGTCCGGGTACGTATCTACCACTCTGGCTAGTCTCCATTGGTTACTGATAATTGTGTCGTCTGTGACGATTACCAAGTCACCCTTCCTCAACTCTCTGCTAGTATTCCTCCACTTACTCCTCCTATGTAGTGTTGGAAGATACTCTTCTATCCATCTCGTCCAATACTACGCACTTATTGCATTGGCGACTTTCCAGCTTTGGTGTGAATGCATGTCATCTGGATCTACACCCCGCATGTCAATTGTCGCCGGCCTCTCCATGAGTAAATGACCTGGTGTTAGGACGTCCAGTGATTCCGGGTCGTCGTTCTCGGGATATAGAGGTCTGCTATTAATGATTCTTTCACACTTGGCTAACACCGTTCTTAACAGGTCTTCCGTGACCATATGGTTGTTCATCAGTTTGGTCATCAGGCGTTTGGAGCTTCCCACAAGCCTCTCCACACACCCTAATGTATGTGGCGCTTATGGTGTTCTCCTCTCCCACTTTATGAGATGCTTTCTCATAGCCGCTCTGACATCATCTCCTTCTAGGATGTCGAAAGCCTCGGCCAACTCGTTGTCCGCGCCCACAAAGTTGGTCCCGTTATCCGAATATAACACCTCTACCGTCCCTCCTCTGCGGGTTACAAACCTCTCTAGGGCATTAATGAATGCCGATGCCATAGCGTCCTGTGCAAGTTCTATTCCCACCACTCTCGTGTTAATGCCATAACGTTTCTCTGTGTGTCACATCACCTTTATCTTTATCGGCCCGAACATCGGCCCACAGTGTGTAAATGGCAGGTCATGATGTCTCACTCTGTTGGCCGGTAATGGCGCCATCTCCTGTATGGCCCTCTCCTTCCTCGTCCGTCAGCAGGTCTGGCACTGCCCCACTACCGCCTTTACCATCTTCCTGAGTTGGATAATCCAGAACGTCTTGCGTATCACCATCAGGATCTGATTGATACCTCCGTGTAGTATCGATTTATGGGAGTCCCATATGATCTGGTGGACTATTGGTGATTTGTTGGGGATTAATATGGGTTTCGGTGGAATAACTGGGCTGTTGTTGTTTACCACTCTGGAATTCATCACCAGGATCCCATCATCGTTCAATTGCGGAGACAGCGGGTTGAGTTTGCTGTCTCAACGAAGGCGCTATCGCTTGCTGACTCTGTCCACTTTGTCGGCGTACCCCTTTCTTTCCTCGTATTGTATCATGGCTTTAGCCGCTCCTTCCAGATCAATATTGGGTCTCGTTTTGGTATCCTTACCAACTCCCCTGAGGAAATCCCCATAGGCCCTCAAATATGCTACCAACTTCTTAGTCTTGTACCAGCTGGAGCTGTAACTGAGCAGCTTATCCGTTGGATTATCACATGGTTCTCTCGAACTCGGTGGCACCTCCTTAATCTCCCTCGCCAACTGGCTGTATATCTCTTCCCCTTCTGAATCCTCTCCCTCCTCTTCTGCTACTACTTCCTCCGTGCCTGGGTCCACCTTCCTCATTGGTGGCCAGGTCGATCTACCATTAAGAAAGCGTGACCCATGTTGCCACAACTCTTGCTTCCTTGAGAAAGTGCAGCGTACAACGCCCCTCGATAACAGATCTGCTGGATTGTCGTCGGTTGGGCAGTAGTGCCACCTTTCCAGATTGGTCATTGCCCTTATCTCGTCTATTTCGCCTTTTCCAGATCCGTCATGTCTCCATCCGGGAAGTACACGCGTGGCATGCTGTACATCCCCATATCCTCAAGACTCCCCGTCCACTTATTCCACTGTCTACTTATTTCCTCCGGGACCTTCAACCGTGTTTCCAGATCCCATCCCATAATCTACATAGAATCCGCGTCAAATCATGTCGATTGCCTTCCCACTATATTCTCCTTCCTTGCCCTCCTCCGTATCTCTTACAGCCATAGTCGTTGTGAATGAGGACAATTTGGCCCCCATGTTCTGCACTACCATTTTGTACATCGGTATACGGTTCTTCATCGCCGTTGTACAATAGGAAGCGCCGACTATCGCTGTCTTCCTCCGTTACATGGACTTGGTTGAACATGCCTTCAATATCGCACGTGAAGGCGTGCCTCCCATTTCTGAATCTCAACAGGACCTCTATCCCCGAGTTGTAAATGTTGGGGCCTTCCAGCAGATAGTTGTTTAGGTTCTTGCCGTTCGTTTTGGGTGACGCGTCGGCCACCATCTGCAGTTTACCCTTCTTTGGATCCAAAGCCACGTGCAGTGGCAAATAGTAGGTCCTGTCCGTGTTTGGCTCGTCGATCGGTAACTCCACGGCCCACCCCTTTTCAACGTATTTCTTAATCGTTTTATGGATGTACTGATCCTTCTCGGGGCTCCATCTGAGTGTCTGTTTCAGTTTGCGAAGCCTCGTAAGTACCATCCATTTATTGTCCAGTAGCGGTAACTTTGGTTGTTTCCACACCATCCCTATGGTGTACCGCCCCCCTTCACACTTCATCGAGTTCTTCACACTCTCCAGCTCCTGTTTGTCCTCTACCGAGGTTCCAACCCTGGCCTCCTTCGAAGCTTTATCCCCTCCGAATATGGTCCGTACTCTCTCGTGGGCCGTCGGACAATCCATACCGACTATGATGGATACCTTCGAGATGTCCACTTCGGGTATTGAGAAATCGATATCGTCCAGGAACCGATATTGCTTGACCTCGATCCTTGTGGGCCGCCTGGTGTTTATATTAGTCGATTCTATTATTTGGATGGGGTCGATAGTCGCCCCATAATCGCAGCCTGGTGCTATTGCTGATATCTTGCAACGTCCCGTTCTCATCTCCAAGACCTCATCCTTGCTCAAGATAGTAATTACCGCCATTTTACTTGGCCTCGTCTGCAACCCTATCTCTTCAGCAACCCAATTCTCCACTAGCGTGAAGGCTGCTCCACTGTCAACCAACATCAAGGTCGTGACTGATCGGCCGCTTTCTCCTATCACCCTCACCGGTACCACCCCGAGTAGTACCGTTCCCCTTCTCTTCGCTCCCATGGTGGTTGTCACCATTGTTTGACCTTTACCTCCATCTACCTCGCCGTGTTTCATTGGTGTTTCTTTACACTCTTCGGCTCTGTGTCCTCCTACCACACATCAATGACAAATTCCATTTATACCCATGTAGGCTACCAGATCTTGTTTAGGCAACGCTTGCCAATGCTTACAATTCATGGTGTTGTGGAATGCGTTTGTGTGTAATTGGCACTTGTATTTTGGATTATAGCCTTCTTTATATAGCGCTTCGCGTATCGTGCGTATATTTATACCTAGCGGTTTAGTGTTTTTATTATTTGAACTCGGCCTACTGGGTGTGTTGGGATTATATTTGTTTGTGTTGTTATTTTGTTTCTGTCCCTGCCACGGTGTGGCTCTACTCCCAGCTATCTATGGACTTGCAGTCCCCTGTGTCGCTGCGTATGGTAGTGACTGTCTTAATTTTGGTAGTGCGTTCGCCGCACTGTGCTCGGGTTTAGGCCTGTTGTATTCAGCTCTCAGCGCCCTCCCCAGACTATCCTCGCTGTAGACTGGGTCTGTAATCAATTCTGCCTCATAGTTAAGGAAGTTCTACATCTCCTCTAGCCCTGGCTCCGCACCTTTCTTCTCCCGAGTGGAGAAGGCGATCTTTCTCCACTTGTTCCTCAGCCAGATCGGTAGTGCCTGCGCTATTGTAGTGATGTTGTTCGATGCGTTGAGTTCGTAAGGTGCATCTAGGGATTTTAGCACAATCAGCGCCTTTTCGACTTTATTCGCGAAGGTCTTGATGCTGACAGGGTTATCCTGTAGTCCGCCTGATGTTATTCCCCTTAAGGTTTGTCGGATGATCTTCGCAGGATGCCCGAATTCCCTGTCTAGGGCCCGCCATGCAGTCGTGAATCCACCTTTGATACCTTACAATGTCGTATGCTGGCCCCCCTGTGTAAACTTGTAGGTATTTAAGGCACTCCGCCTGCGTCAAGTTTTTTGTTAGTATTTCGTTGCTGTACATACGCCGGAATTGCAGATATTTCTCTGGTTTACGAACGGCTCCACTGGCGGTAGCTCGATTCTGGTCTTTAGCGCGTCGATGAGTGTTGCCATTCCCATCACTTGTACTTCCAGCGCACTTGATGGTTGTGATACAGACCCTGTTGCTGTTGGGTGCGGTTCGCCCATCGGGCCTGTCCACTTTCTTTGTGTTGGGTATATCATCGGGGGTAACGGTCCCCTCCATATCTCCATGTCACATGACTTATTTGGGTCTGAGGGGTTAGGGGTTTTTGTTCTCAGTTGAGTGTATTGCTGATATTGCAATGGGGGAATGTCACCCTGCCCCCCCCCCCCCCCCCACCAATGTTATATTTGGTACTGGGGTTGATGTTACCATGTTAGGGCCCATGCATCTATCGGCAATAGCCCCCCCCCCCCCTCCCCTGGGTATATATTATATCCCTGCATGTTATAGTCATACTGGTGTGCAGGTACCGGTATAGGCCTATCCACTTCTTGCCTATCTACCAGTATGTATGCCGTGACTTCTGGGTCTAATCCCATTGTCTGCGCTACCCTATCGCCTACACTATCTCTCCCAGCATGGCCTATAGTATGTGCAGTAAGGCCTACAGTATGTCCTGCAGTCTGCCTGTGTCCTTCCAGACCAAAGTTTAACCTTCTCGAATATTCCAATATTCCTCCCCGCGACTACCATATTCTCGATTGGCAGCTACGTTCCGTCGGGAAGTTTCTCTTCGATCCTCTCTCCTGTCCTCGTCCTTGTACAGGTACATCCTGTACCCTTCTCCCGGTCTGTGGTATATCTCACCAGGTTGTGTTTCTCCGGGGAGACGGCAATCTCCCGGAGTAAACCCCATCGGCTCTCTAACTCCACCTCGACTACCAAAGGTTCACTGTCCATCCTTCCTCTCCGGTTGCTCATAGCAACCGGAGAGTTTGTCTCGCTTCAGTGCAGTGTTCCTCTTCGTGAGATCTCGCTTCGACCTCTCGGATAAACTCCACTGTTCTTCTTCCATCTTCCGACTGGGCTCGACGTTTTCTCGCTCGCCCGCTCACGGCACCAACGTCTCTCTCTCTGCCCGGTTGGACGGTTCTGGGGATATTCGCAATCCCCCTACTATTCTCTGTCGTCGGGTGCCGCGGTTCACCTAACTCGCCACATGCTTTTCCCATTGACACTTGTGGGACATTCTCTGCCCCCCCCCCCCTCTCACCACTAATCACTTGTGGTGGGGTGCCCATAGCCCCCCCCCCCCCAATCCGTCACCTCTTACTTCGCCCCTACGCCCCTCTCTAGTCGACGCACTATCTCTACCCTCGCTGGGTTTGTTCACCCCCGCTTCTCCCTGTGCAACTGCGTGGCCTTGCAGGCTCTCGTTAGGTTGACTCACCCCCGCTTCCCCCTGTGCAACTGCGTGGCCTTGCAGGCTCTTGTTGGCCGGCCCACCTGTTCCCCCTATGTTTGTATTAATTGCACTGTTATTAATTTCGCCCTGATTCGTTACACTATTACTAATGATATTATTTTGGTTAATTTCTTCAGGGTTGTTTAACGTATTGATGTTACCTAAATTATTTAAATTATTTTGCTCAGAATTATTTGTATTATTTCGATTATTTTGCACATTTAAATTAGGGTTATTGTTTCCGGGTAAAATATTATTTCCTGCAAGAAAGGTTTGATTAGGGTTGTCTATTACGGTACTATTAATATTAACTCCCTCTAACGTATTATTATTATTACCCCCCCCCCCCCCGCCCGTACGGCTACACCAGTCCTGGGTCTGTCGTCCGGTACCTGTAAGTGGGGTATTAACAAAGGTTTCCATGACCTCTGGTTCTTCGTAAATACTACCCGAACCAGCCTCACTCTCCGATAATCCCATTTTTGCCAGTTCTAATCGGTGCTTTTGCTTTGCTTGATACTGCATTAACCCCCTCAGCCGGTTATGCATATCATCCCGCATCTGCTAGCCTGCTCTCTCTCTCTCCTCTCTCATACTCTGGTTAGCTAATTATGTCTCCCTCGCCTACTGCTCTCTACGCTCGTTCGTTTCCCTCTCTACCCTCGCTGCCACTCTCACTTCTCGCTCTTTGCGCTCATTCACTTCTCTTTCAATTCTCTCAGCCTCCCGCATCTTGCGCTCGTTTTCCACTCTCGCCTCCCGCTCCTTGCGCTCTTTACGCTCACTCATCTCTCTCTCCTCCCGCTCCCTATAGTTTCTCGCCACCCTCTCGGCTCTCTCATTACACTCTCTTGCTAATTCTCTCTCCCTCTCTAATAGTGCAGTTCCCTCATCTAACTGCCTCTCCAATTCCTTTTGATCCAGCGCCACAATGTCTAGTTGACACGCCAGATCTATCTCTAACACCCTTCTTGCTTTCGCGGAGGATGTAGCGGACTTATCGGTCGCAACGGACTCCCGTCGCCTCTCTGTCCTACTAATTTTCCCCAGTTTACTGGGGTTCTTACTAACCAACAACACTGAATCCTCGGGGTTAACCTTGGATTCGCCGTCATGCGGGTCCGCCCATCCCACTAACTTAATTTCCCTGGCATCCACTAGGTAAGGCCCTATGTACACTACATCTGGCTCCATTACCTCGGACCGCCACAATTCAAACAGTTCTGTGGCGACCCCCCTCTCCCTGTCCGAAACGGACTAAGTAACGAAAATGTTTATTTGACTCATCTAGCTTCTGGTATAGTCAGGCTGGTCTACCTTTCTCTCCTCCTTAGCCTCTTTTAGTAGTTTCTTTGTGGCGTTGTACGCCTGTCGCAGGCGATCACTCGTCCCGACATCCTCCTCGTTAACTCTACCTTCCCTCCTTGTCCGGCGTCGTACCGGCGGCCACACCGTCGCCGTTCCGGTGGGCCGTCCGTCACCCTCAGTCTGTGGCTGGCTGGCGACTTCGGTTCTCCGACCGCCGTCGTCGTCGCGCGTCAACTCGCCGTTGTCTTTCCCTCCTCGTTGTTGTCGGCTGCCCTCCTCTCGGGCATTCGGATCGTCCCTCGGTGGCGAATCCGGGGTGGCTGGCCGGTATCATCTCGTTGCGGCCTCTTGGATCGTTTGGTTGGTGTCGTCCGGGGTCCGTGGCGGCGTTCTTTCTCCTTCCAGTTCTCAGGGCGTCTGTTTGCTCATCTCGTTGTGTTGTGTTGCGGTCACAGTTTTAGTTGTAAGCTGAATAGTTTCAACTGTGACGGGATCGAGTTCAAGGATCCCGACTAGGTTAGGTTATACGAGTCACTTTGCTGCTGGGCTGCTGAACTGATATCTTTGGCCGAAGGCCGTCGGAAAAATAACAGAGTTTGTGTTTCTCGATGTTAATGTTCCAATGACAATAGCACAGTATGTATAACAAATAATAGCGGTAAGTCAGTAATACAGAATTATAACAGCAGTGTGTAAAATGACGGTTGAAACTATTGCCGGTCTGCAACTCTGTGGTTAATGAACTGACCGGTAAATCAGTAATCAGGATAACTATATGATTGATACACATAGATATTGGTTTCACCTCTACTCTACTTTGGCCTTCGCTACCCAATGGATGCTTTCCTATCTTTCCCCACGTGCTCCCCTGCCTGCTATTGGCTTATATACTAATTGTCACTTTGGCACTCCCTGTAAGTGTTACCCCCTACCGCTAGCCTCGACTAGCTGTGTTCTCCCTCCGAGGTAGTTTGACCTCTCACCTCTCTCTGTGGCTTTAGGGCCTGTGTTGCCCCCCCCCCCCCCCCGAGTTGGTTATGAGGCGAGATTATTATTGGTAATCTCGTATCGCCAACTATATTGGTAAAATGCCACTGGTCGCATTTTCGGGTGGGTAATGTAAGAGAATTGAATCCGCTTACAAAAATATTTCAATATTTAATTTACCGGGTATATAAAGTGATTAAATTACCTGTTACCAAACATTACTTTATTTTACTGGGAATATAAAGTGATTGAATTACCTGGTGTTACCAAACTTTCCATCGAACGTCGGAGGAAGCTGCTGTCCGACAGGCAGTGTGTACTGGAAGGAGTAGTCATGGTTACCAGCTGGAAGGAGATTATCCGACTTCTTCGATTGCTTTCGTTTAATTTCTAAAACCAATAACTTTATTGTGAAGCAGAACTTCTGCTGGTTTACATATTCCTACAAACACCGTAATAAAAGCCCCCCTTACAACCCGTTTACTTCTCAAACACCAAGAATTGTTGTGGTAATGTGGATATTTCATGATTTAAGATTGAAAAACAAGAAAAACAATAAATTCATTTTCAGAGAAAAATTACTGACCCCCCCCCCCCCCCCGTTGTAATTAATCATAACAATATTATATTATTCTAGCAGTAGATATTATTTATTAAGGTAGCAGATTTTACTAGCTTTTCCGTTTTTTTAATAGCCATACAACGCTATATTTTGAAATTATAAAAACAATTTTGTTAAAAGAAAATTATTTATTTTCAATGCTCTAGAATAATGTTGCAAGAGAATCATTAAAATGCTAAATAATGTTAATATGACGAACTCATGAGATTTTATTACAAACCTTGTTTTTTCTGAAAAAAATGTTTCAGAGTAAAAATATTTGTTCTAGAACATTATTAAAAAAAACAAATAGGCAACATGTTCTAGAATATTTCAAAAAATAAATTATCAAAAACTAAATAGTATAAAAAATTTGGTGGGGGTTGTAGGCATAGTGCACGGATTAACGCAATGTGTTTGACCTTAACGTTTATTAAGGTGTCTTACATATTTGAATGGTACCAATAAACGAGTACTGGAGTTTCCTCTGGGGATTAAAGTTCTGGGGGACCGAAATGGAAGTAAGTCGAAAAAGCTATTTCACTTAGTTTTTTTTTTGGTATTTTCTGCTTGGATAAGAAAATGGTAGTGGATTACTTCCTACTGTTATATTTAACTTTGCAGTCTACCCCCAAGAATACCAGATTTTCACTAAGAACCCAGGTTCCAGAAGGGCTGAATATAACCAAAACAATAAACGAGTATCTGTACAGGTTGTAAGATAGAATTATGCGCTATAAAAGACTTCACAAGGATAAATTTATAAAAACTCAAATTCTACATATTAAATTAGAAAAATAATTCGATCGAAAAGTTAAAACCTGCTATTCTTGACGTAGATTCGGAAGGTACAGGTGAGACTGACAAGTTATTCTAACCAAAACAATAAACAAAAGTCAATTTAACAACGAATAGGTTACAGTTTTGTTTTTGGAGTTGAATGAATTTTGATTGTTTCGTATTGATTACCGTACTTATTTAGAAACAACTAACCAACGCCCCATAGAATCACTTTATATTCGAAGTAAGTCTCCGATGCCGTATAAACTTTCTTACTGTCTTCAGTTGGAGACCAATTAGTATGACAATCACCCAGTAAACACAACTGGATGTCTGGAAATTAATTAATTTTAACAATGAAATACATTAATTACGATAATGGGAGAAAACATTAGCGGGAGAGTTTTGGTTATATATATGCTTGTGCGTGATGAAAAGCAATACTATTCGTGACACCTATTTAGGACTCTAAACCAGAGGACACCAAACCTCTGGATGGCACATTCACAAGAATGCTGCGCCGGGTTCATTGTGTCAAGTACAATGAACACATCTCCAATTAGACTCTATACAACATTGGAGGTGTTCCATTAGTTTCCCCTAGCTTGACACTTGAATGGAACCGCCTCCGCTTTGCAGGACATTGTTTTCGCCGTGAGGACCAGCCAGTGCATACTCTTGTGCTTTGGCAGCCTCATGGAGTGAATAAGCATGGTGGACAGCCCATGACTTTCTTGAGACGGGCAGATAATTTTAATTTATAGGCCTATCGACAAAATTATTGTTATTATATTTAATGCAGCTACAATGCAGCCTGTCTACAGAAACAAGAAATAGCGTTTACATTATAGTAAATTGTAATGTGATATTGATTGTATATAAGGATGGCAATTTTCTCCTTCCAGGTTTTTAAGTGCGTTAGTGTAATTAATTTACAAAAATTCTAGAACATAAATAATATAATAACTTGTACCAAATTATTATGTAAATAAAAAAATAAGGCGCTTTAGAAAAATATGTAATTATCGAAAAGTCATATCTCAACACAAAATCATAAGTAATAAAAACAACCAAAATCCAAAATACCACCATCAAATTATGAGTCAACAATGAAACACATTATATAACGCCATTAGAGATATAACGACCTAATAGAGTAATTCTGTAATTAATTAACATCAACATTAAACTAAAATAACATAACTAACTAAATATAAAACTCACTTGTTACCGGCATAGGTTTCGCCAATTCAATATAAACTGATCCCCGAATTTCTTCTCCTGCCAAAAACGTCGGAATAGAACGTTCAAACAAGATTTTAAATTGACTGACTTTCCCCATTATAAAGTTATATGTTAACAAAAATTTATAAGTTTAAAGTAAACTTAAAAATAAACTTACTGTGTACCTGTACGCACAGGCCTACACGTCGTAATATCCAAACTTATACATCATTTATCTATCGCTCACTTAACAAACATTGTTAAATCTCGTTCCCTAAACATCTTATTGCAACAACCAAACACCACCCTACAGACACAACATATGAGACGAGCCGGCCACCTCCGGAAGAGAGAACTAATCAGCATGGGATTACCTGATATTATATGAGGTAGTGAGAGGAAAGGCCGCGGTCAAACATTGACATTCTACATTATAAACATATGAACTGGGGATGGAACCGGTACTACCGGTAGGCAGGTAGGTGGTAGCAAAAGGGAATAAAGCTAATGTTTTATAATACTAAAGTTTTACGTAATCTTAAGATTGTCTTTTATTCGTAGTTAAATAACTGAACCTCGGAGATACAACTTCCTCCTCGTCTCAAATGTTTAACGCGAATCCAGTCACCAGTTGGAGGGTCTCATCGCGGATCACCCACCAGTCCCGATAGAAACTTCTCGAATACTTGTATAATCTGAAGCGACTTCTGATCAACTTATCCCGTTCTACTATGTTTCTCCCGGTCCCTTTTCCTATTGAGATCTGCATTACTGCATGGTACCGGTACTATTCCAGTATTCGGCTATTCCTACCAACCACAAACACAGCATAAAACGTAAGAATTCGCATAGCGGTGATGACAATCTGTAACTGACATGTAGCCTAAAGCCTACCTTTGCTTTGCATTGTTAGATTGTGTAGCGTAGCAAGACCTTTTATTTCAGGCATTGCGCACACCGCCAGCTTAGGCCTATATCAGTATATCTCATACTGCAGTACTGAATGATGAATGATCATAACTGGCGATTGAACCAAAGTATACTCTGATAATTTGTAATAGGCCTACAACTACCGGTACTGAACTACAGAACTGCAATAAAGATTCTTATTACAGTATTAGGTACCGGTACTGTCTTAACCCTAACAAAAGCTTAGCGCATGAGTGTTATCAGTCTGTCTGTCTGTGAGTACTGGAGTAGGCCTACCGTACCGGTACGCGGTACATATCTGCCTACATATAAATTATTATAAAATTATCAGATTTCAGGAATGTTGGCTAACCTAATGACATGCAGAGAAAGATTTCAAGAATTTTATAGATTGCATTGCCAGATTGAGGGTGGCAGGCAGCTACCAGTAGCCTACTGTAGTACCGGTACATAGGTAAAAGTGAAGAATTACACAATTTGGGCCAATTAGTGTGGTTGCTAAGCACTGGACCTATGGCACTGGGCCTGAAGCTTTGAGAATCAGCTGATCCTATGTAAATAAAACCCAAAATAAATACACAATCTTCCATCCTTTAAAGCCGAAGTACCACCACCCCCCCCCCCCCCCCCCAACACTTTTTTTTAAATGTCTACAATTTCTACTGAAATTAAAATATTTTGATTTTATACAGTATGGGCTGTTAAAATATGACTAAACATTTGTTTTAGAAAAATTTTAAAATTACCAATCGCGCTCTAGGCTCTAACGACTATTGAATGAAACAAGTTTTGCCGCCGACGTGAAGAATACCACGATTTTACTTTTCGGTTGATATACCGCTTCATTGGTGACCCAGAAGCACACAACCGCATGTTGTGTGTTTAGCAAGTGAGATATCGTGATGGCCGAGGAACACACCACCGACGTCAATGCAGTTTCCCTCAAGTTACCTCAGTTTTGGGTGAATAACGCTGCGGTTTGGTTTACTCAGGTGGAGGCCCAGTTCGCCATTCGCAGGATCTCCGACGACTCAACAAAATATTTATATCATCGCTGTCCTTGATCAGTCTACAGCAGCTCGACTCATAGACACTCTTACTTCCCCTCCTGTCACTGGTTGGTACGACGAAATTAAAGCTCGACTTCTTGGTACCTTCACCCTCAGTCGTCGCGAGAGAGCCGCCAAGCTCCTCCCACATCCGCAGTCTCAGCGAACGGAAACTGTCGCAACTCATGGATGAGATGCTCGCACTGCTCGATGGACATCAACCATGACTCCTGTTTGAGCAACTTTTCCTCGAGAAGCTTCCGGAGGATTTTCGGATGCAGCTCTCCGATGCTTTCTTTACCGATCCTCGTGCACTCACAGCTACCGCGGATGTTATTTGGTTAGCCAAACAACAGGGAATGGCACATACGCATATAAACAAACTGTATTCTCCCCGTCCAGTCCCGGTCCAACACCAACCGAAACCAAGCAAAACTGTCACTCCTGCTCTCTCCGCAACAACCAACTCAAACTCATCTGATAGTAAACTAGTTTACTACCATACACGTTTTAGTAGTGCTGCACGACATTGCCAAACCCCATGCGCATACCAGGGAAACGTGCAGACCAGCCGACATTAACCGCTGCGTCAGCTGGTCCAACAGCACGGTGGGAACATCTCTTCTATGTGAGAGACTGGAACTCAGGGCGTCAGTTCCTTGTCGACACTAGTGCACAAGTCAGTTTGTTCCCCGCCAATGGCTCCAACACACTCTCCGACTCGTCTGGCCCGCCAGTATGAGCAGTTAACGGCTCATCTATTCATTCCTACGGATTTTGTTATCGCAGACGTTCCCCAGCCACTGCTTGGAGCTGACTGTCTCTGTGATAATTCCCTCCTTGTAGACTTGAAGGGGCAGAGGCTCATCGACATTGAGTTGTTTCAACCAATTTCTCTACGTCGCTCCAGTTACTCGATTATGCACCAGTTTATCTATTCTGCATCCATAAACCAGATTCCACTCCATCACCACCCCAACTTTCTCTCAGCTGACTGCCTGTCATGGAGTCGAGCACTTCATCCCGACCTTCGGGCTCCCGCTACACGGACGGGCACACCAACTTCCACCCAATAAGTTGGAGTTGGCTACGGAGGAATTCCACCAGATGGAAGCCATGGGGATTATACGGCGTTCCATAGTCCCTGGTCCTTCCCACTTCACATGGCACCAAAACCGTCTGGAGGATGGCGACCATGTGGAGACTACCGTCTGCTTAACGGCGCAACCACTCCAGACAAATACCCAGTCCCACACATACAGGACTTCTCTGCATGCTTCGCGGGGGCAACGATTTTCTCGAAAGTCGACCAGATTCCGGTCCACCAGATTATCACCAGATTCCGGTCCATTCCAACGACATTCCAAAGACCACCATCATAACTCCATTTGGTCTTTTTGAGTTTATACACATGCCCTTCGGTCTAAAGAATGCCGCAGAAGCTTTCCAACGTCTAATGGACACCGTTTGTGTTGGACTGGATTTTGCATTCATTTATCTCGATGATATACTGATCGCCAGTTCCTCCCCTCAGGAACACATCATCCACCTCTGCCAACTGTTTAAGCTGCTCCACGACCACGGTCTCATTATTAACCTGAGGAAGTGCGAGTTTGGTCTCGAAGAAATAGACTTCCTTGGCCACAGAGTAAACTCGGACGGCGTATTTCCGATTCCAACCAAGGTGGATGCAATCCGAGAGTTCCCCCGACCAACTACTACTACTAGGATCGGCATGCTGCATTGCCACTGCATTTTAAGAATGCTGTGCTGGCTTATCGACAAAATTGCCCCGCCACAACTCCCTATCACCCATGACATTTGCTAGATCATCCGCATCTTCAAGGCCAGTGTCCTTTAAGATGCGTCTCAAGAAAGTCATGGGCTGTCCACCATGCTTATTCACTCCATGAGGCTGCCAAAGTACAAGATTATGCACTGGCTGGTCCTCACGGCGAAAGCAATGTCCTGCAAAGCGGAGGCGATTTTGTTCCAGTGTCAAGCTTGGGGGAACCAATGAGACACCTCCAATGTTATATAGTGTCTGGTTGGAGATGTGTGCATTGTACTTGACACAATGAACCCGGCGTAGCATTCTTGTGAATGTGCCATCCAGAGATTTGGTGTCCTCAGAAGTTAGAGCCCAGCATCGACTCCCATAGAGGAGTACTGGAACTACTGCTGCTCTAAATAATCGGACCTTAAGTTTCCGATTAATTCTCGGTGACTTCCAAATCCTGGAAATCCTATTCAAGGCTGCCCATGCCTTTCCCTTACGTATTCGAAGGTCCTCACCTGACTTCCAGATCCATGATCCCAGGTAACAGAAGTCATCCACATGCTCATGCATACCATCTTTTGAGCTTATGCTCATCCGATCAGAGACTTGCTGAGGACTTTCAAAGTTAACTGTCAAAATTGTGGTCTTTCTGGAGTTAATAAAAAGACCAACACTAGAAGCAGCATGTTCTAATGAGCTGAGGAGCCATGGGCTCCCTCTAGTGATTCTGAGAGTACTCCTAAGTCATCAGCAAAGTCTAGATCAGTTAGGTACTTGGCAGGATTTCCTCGACTTCTGGAGCCAGTAGGTGGAGTTATCATCACCCCATCATCATTATGATGATCTAAGGACATGCGTAGAACATAATCAACCACAATTATGAACAAGAATGGAGCAAGTGTGTCTCCCTGGAGGACGCCCCATATCACTTCAAATAGTTCTGTGTCACCGTCAACAGTAGACACAAATGTTGTTGAACCATCGTATACTGATCTGATTGCTGCAATAATTTCATCAGGAATCCCATATAATGAAAGTATGCTGAACATATGTAGACTGGTATGCGAGAGACTGAATCAAAGGTCTTGAAGAAGTGAACAAAGATAACAGCCAGATGCCTATCTTTCTTTTTGGATAACTCTTCAATTATCCTTCTAAGTGCCAAAATGGGCTCCATGGTCCCACGACCTTTACGGAACCCATTCTGAT
The DNA here is from genome assembly GCA_032718475.1 of Nemertoderma westbladi. Classification (NCBI taxonomy): domain Eukaryota; kingdom Metazoa; phylum Xenacoelomorpha; order Nemertodermatida; family Nemertodermatidae; genus Nemertoderma; species Nemertoderma westbladi. The sequence continues at coordinate 13,893 of JAUCBJ010006461.1, read as the reverse complement.
TTCCAAGGAGCAGTCTCTCAATGGGATCCGTGATGTGATTTAATAGAATTCTATTGTATAGCTTTGTAGCAATCGAGATCAATGAGATTCCCCGAAAAGAACCATAGAGTGTTAGGTTGCCCTTCTTGGGAACTGGCACCAACTTATTTGTTTTCATTTCTTGTGGGACTCTTGTTGTTTGGTACATGTCTACTATGATGGGATAGATGAGCTTTAAACACTCAGGTATTTTAAAGACCTCAGGGGGAACACTATCTACTCCACTGGCATAATTGGTCTTAATACTCTTTGCAGCAGTTTCACTTCTGCAAAGGAGATATCGCCATTGGAATATCTGGGAGTACAGACTCAGACACTTTTACTTCTATAAAGTTATCAGGCAATACCCTGTCATTATTGAGGAGCTTTCAAAGTGGGGTAGGTTGGCTTTTCCGCCCAGTAAGCAAGTTGATCGATTTCCATGCCTGGGATGATTGCCTGCTGTCGTCAGCATCATTGATGGCATCAACCTGTTGGTTTATTAGCTCCTGTAGATTAACAGAGTACTGCCTGTTCAGGGACCTAGATGCAGCTTTAACTGCATTCTTGGCCGCTGTAGTCTGTTTGAGTCGGGACTCTTTCTGCGCCTTATGAAGGTCATTTCGGCACTTCTGAATTTTGTTGTCAGTCCAGGGGGCCCTTTTCCTGTTTCGAGGGTATACAGGAACTGTTTCTGCAGCTGCTAACTTAACTGCTTCTGTAAAGGCAGTATAGCCATCACAGTGATCTGCCGCCTCAGAGGCAAGAGCCTCATACCTGTTGCTCAGCTGTAGTGTGAAGCTGGATCTCACACTTGGCTGTTGCAACAGAGAGGACCAGTCATGCCGTGGCAAGGCAGTTTTCGTTGTTCTGCTAGCACGCAGACTAAGTCTTACCTTGGCCACAATAAGGCGGTGATCACTAGAGAAGGGTCGAAGTGTAAATGCATTACAGTCTTGTATAGAGCTCCTGTATTTCCTACGAAACAGAATATGGTCTATCTGGGACTTGTGACCACTGGGTCCACTATGAGTCCATAGCTTTCCAGTTCGCTTCTTGAACTGGGTTCCAGCCGAAAACAATCCATTTCCAGAGATAAAATCCTGAAGATGGACAGAATTTCGGTTAACACTATTGCTATAGACCCAGGGCGATGTAGGTGATTGATGCAGACTTGCATTAAAGTCTCCCAGGAATGTTAAGAATGCATGCTGATCCACTCCATCAGTTGCTGCTTGTAGATTGTGGTAGAAATTTTCCACCTCCTCTACAGGGGCAACACTAGTTGGAGAGTAGCACACAATCAGAACCACCTTAGGAAACTTCTTAGCCAGTCTTCCAGAACATGAGAAGTGGCAACGGATGATGCGGTTAGAGATATGGTCTATTTTGTCCAATGCTGCATGTGCAGTTGGATTCATCAATAGACCAATTCCACCATTGCCACTATCATCTGCTGACGCGAGGGCGAGTCGCCAACCGCCCCCCATGTCCTTAATCAGTACCTCATCAGTCTGTCCAGTCTGCATTCGGTGCTCTTGAACACCCACTGCGCTAAGAGAAAGCTTATCTGCCAAGGCAGTCAGCTCACCTTGTCGCATTGGGGACCCGAGTGTTAGGGTGTTTACTGAGGCTAGTCTAGTGACTTGCCTCAGATTCACCAATGGCTTTGTTGGTCGGGGTGGAACATGAGAGTAGCCTCCAACTCCAGAATCCCTCTCCCCATCACAATCTGGCCTCCCTGGTGACCCAGGGTTTGGGCCAGAAAGGTCATCAGGAAAGGGACTCAAAGAATTGTTGGCTGCTCTCTCTCCAGTAGGGGGTGAGACAGGCAGCCGGTCAGGAGTTAACTGACGCCTGTGAGGCCGATTGTGTCCGGTAATTCCACTGGCCTCTAGTGGCCGGACCTCCGCATTGCTAATGTAATCCATAGTGGGGGTTGGGGGGTGCTTTTTTGCCGAGTCAGCTCTCGGGGCAAATACCACACCCTGGTTTGCCATTCCACAGGGTGGGTGTCGCAATGGAGTCAGATATGAGGCCCATCACCCATATCTACTCTGGCGTACATGACCCACCATTGGCTGTTGCAGCTCATCTGCTGGGTCATGCCCTGTACCCTTGCTGCCAGGTGCAGGTCGCAGTGAAGTGCCCTCAGAGTGGACATGAGAACACTCAACTCCTAACCAGCCATTGGTAGATCACCATCTGCCTGGTCAGGCCATATACCCCTGCAGCCAAGTATATGGGTCCTTAATCCAGGACCAAGGGCGTCCTTATCCCAGAACGAAGGGGGTCCTAGTTACAGGACCAGATTTGCCCTAATAAGAGGGTCTATGCAGCTACAGGTGGCACCTCCTTTATGCTGCATGGAGGTGGCAAATTTTCTTGATCAATGACCTAGAATACCTGACCTGACCTTAAGACCATCAACTGTAAACACTGGCAGGCGTTGCTTAAACAAGATCAGATAGCCTACACGGGAAAGAATGGACTATGTCATCGATGCGCAGTAGGAGGACACAGGAAGGACGAGTGCCAGGAACCGCCGGTAAAATATGACGAGACTGATGGGACTGGAGGCCAGACGATGGTGACAAGCACCATGGGAGCAAAGAAGAGGGGAACGGCACTACTTGGAGTGCTACCAGTGAGAATAATAAGGGAGAACAAGCTATCGGTTACGACGCTAATGCTGGTCGATAGTGGAGCAGCGTTCACGCTTGCGGAAAATTGGGTGGCCGAGATGATAGGGTTACAGACAAAGCCAAGCAAGATGGCGGTAACCACTATTTCTAGTAAGGACGAGGTCATGAGAATGAGGACGGGACAATGAGAGATAGCAGCGATAACACAAGGGTGCGATTGGGGCTACCATCGAACCCATTCAGATAATAGAATCAATCAATATTAATGCCAGGCGACCCACAAAGATCGAGGTCGAGCAATACCGGTACCTGGATAATATCGACTTCCTCGTGACTGAACTGGACATCCCGAAAGTAGCTCTCATAGTTGGCATGGACTGTCCGATGGCCCACGAGAGACTACAGACCATCTTCGGCAAGGATAGGGTGCGAGACCCGGTGACTATTCTCACGCCATTCGGATGGATGCTCAGTGGCCCAATTAAGACCAGAATACCGTTCAGCGTGTCTGAATCATCAGGGTGCATGTTCGCAGGAACAATGAGGGAAATGGAGGACAAGGGAGCTGAGGAACAACTCAAGAGGCTGCTACGGCAGGACTTCAAGGGGTTGAAGGAGACCGGGGTCGGAACCTCGGTGGAGGATAAACAGGCACAGGAGAGCGTCAGGAACTCGATGAAATGCGAGGGGGGGAGATATACCATAGGACATCAATATGGGTAGGGAAGACAACGTCCAGATGTTTACCTACCAGCGACTCCATAGACCCAGGAGGCCATGCGGAGCCAAGGACGAATTGGGGCGGGAGACAATGATGCATGGTTGCAATTACTGTGGGAGATTAACCCATCAGCAAAAGAACTGTCTATACCGTTTCCAGAAGGGGATGGCGTGTCTATACTGCCGCGAGTCTACACACAAGATGGGTGCGTGCCCGAGGTTGCACAACAGATGTTCGAAGTACATGTTTAGAGGCCACTTTGAGCGCCAGTGGGACTGGATGGACGATGAGGAGAAATTCCGCATTTTCGAAGAGTGGGCCAACGTCGGAGTCATGACACGACAAAGGATGAAGGCCCAGGAGTTCTGGTGGGGCTTCTTCAACATTAATATAGAAGCCCACCAGCAGATCACCAAGAGGAGACTACCATTCACGTATCAGAAGGTAGCGACAGCGGCATCGTAAGGAGGGGTCATCAACACCTAAAGATATCTGGACAGATGGTCACCAGAAAATAGGATCGAATTCAGGGACTTTCTGGGGGAACACGTGCCGCGTGCGATGAAGATGATCTTGTGGGACACTACCAGAGGGAGACAGAAGGGACACTCAGTGGGACCTCCTGCGAAGCGATACTGGGAGTTAATAACATCCACACCCAAAGAACCAACAACGGGGCTTGGTAAGACGGTATCAGCAAGGATGAGTAGGCTCAAGGGTAAACAGGAAGGGAGGAAGCGGCCCAGACAGGATGACAATAGGGGCAAGGAACTTAGATGGTTTCCGGAGAGTGCGGTAGGAGCAATGTAGAACTCCAAGACAGGGGATGTCAACGTGCCTGGAAGGCACCACATGGACACACCAGTACAAACACCAGCGCAATTAAACTAAGTGCAATTAGTACGTAAAATAATCTATATACATATCCAATATATAGTCATTATAGACCTATCATAGTCGAATATAACCTTTTCAAACTAGCTACTGGGACTGGGGATTAATTGAATGAAACAGGAGGACGGGACAATGACGGATCTCACTGACATGGTGCACACATGCGTGGGACCCGATAAGAGTGTGAGGAGAGTGGCAGCAAAAACGGGTTGAGTATGGGAGGAGTATGGGGAGGAAGCATTAGGGTATGACGGAGTAAAAGAGGTGTGAGATTCAAGTGTGGGGAGCAAGCATAGATGGGGATGAGTCCCAAGGGACTGGCGAGAGAGGAAGGGACAACAAAGTCTGAGAGGTAAAATTATGTGAGGAATGAGGGTGATCATCTAAAATAGAGATGCCAGATGCCTTGGTACAGCTTAGCTCGCAGGTGTGCCAAGGATGGGTAGTGATAACAGACCCATGGGGGCCGGCCTGGAAAGCCGACCCCGAGAAGAGAATTCTACCCCACATCCAATATTAGATTGGATTCCAGCGGAATTGAAGCACACTTAAGGTTGATGCTATCTTCTCGCCGGGAAGATAGCATGGGGGGGAGTGTAAGCGGATTCAATTCCCTGCACTACCCACCGAAAATGGGATTAGTGGCATTTCACCAATTATAGTTGGCGAGGTGACATTACCAATAGTAATGTCACCTCACAACCAACTAAGTCGATACACGCCGTAAGCCACAGGGATAGTTGAGAGGTCAAACCACCTCAGAGGGACAAACAGGCTAGCAAGGCTAGCACGTGGGGATAGTGGCAACAGGGAGTGGCGAGGTGAGAATTAATCAGGTTAAGCCAATGGTGGGGGGAGAGCACATTGGGAGTGATTAGAGCGCATCTATTGGACACTCAGGCCACTCAGTAGTGTCGAGTTGATTTAATATGTGTTAATAATAATATAACCGTTGCACTTATTGATTACTGATTCAGTTGGTTCCTATACAGTTGTGAGACTGGAACAGTTTTAACCGTCGTCACTACCGTGCTATTATATTCAGACTGTGCTATTATTACGTTCTGTGATTATAAAGACTGACAGTAAAAACTTAAACGGCCTTCACCCTATTATACACATCCAGACAGGTTTAGCAGCCTATGGAAGCGGCGACGCGTATAACACACACTGGTTGGGATTCATTACTGCCAACTCCGGTGGATCCCGTCACATATTTGCTTACTTTAATTATAGTCTGAAGCAGGCCGTTAGGCCGATAACGTTTACCACTACTAGATCTATTTTCAGCCAATCAGACCCCATACTGCCTATTTGTCACTGACAACTTGCATATATTTATATTTACATAGTTGCGCAGAACATATCCAATGCTTACGAATTATATGCGAATATGCAAGATGTAGTTGACGGAAATTATTTTTTATGTTTATCGACGACTTCATCAGACCCCCAGGGAGATGAGGCTACGCCTCATGGGGCAATCCTACGAGACACAGTTGCCGTTTTTTACCAGAACATAACTACAGTATTTTATTTATCTTATCAATAGTACATTTACCGGTATAATCCATTTGGTTGTTGTATCACAGTATTACTTATGATCTCAATAAACCAATATCAATATCGATATCATCGTGTCTCGAGAGACAGATTGATTTTTACTCTTCGGGAACTGTACTACTGTAGGCCTACTGTGGAGGTGCTTTCCTTTCAGCTATCATAAGTATCAACCAGGTTCATTTTGGGTGTAGCCCTCATCATCATACTTATGTATAATATAGGGGTGAGACATGAATGAGAAGGTGCATAACCACTCCTCGAGTCTCTTCGTGTCTTGCATCAACCTCAAATTTACTAATATTTATTGAGAATGGCGGTTCAGGGCGAACATTATGCTCTGTTCCTGTGTACTCACAACTCACCCTGCTACAATTCGTGAATTAGTATAACTCAAGGCCATCTAAACAACAGGCCATGAATGACAAGGACCTAGCCTGCAAAATTAATCGTAGGCTGACTGCTGAATTATCAAATATTATATTTTCCATGAATGCAGGGTCCATATTTAAAAGAAGATAACTAGATTTTCGTAAAGAATTTAATTGAAACAGTATATTTAATTAAGTAATTAATTAATAATCAATCAATAATTAATTAATTAATTATCGCTTGAGTTCCTGCAGCTTTTGTTTGTTTGTGGCTGCCTCTGGCTGTGTTTGTGGGAATGTTTGAACGCTAATAAGTCGGTCAATCATGGATGAAATGGAACCAAACTTGGTACACATGTAGTCTATAAAACATTTAGAAATTCTACACACAGACAGACTTATACAGTTCCTCTGTCTGCCGCTAGGGGGGCGAATTTACAGAAACGTAAAAATAGCTGTAATTATAGATCCAACCGATTCATCTGAAATTAGGTAGTACAGTAGTAGTAACCTAAGAGCATTGCTTAATTATATATTATACACAAAGACAGACGTTTACAGTTCCTGTCTGCCGCTAGGGGGAATTGTTAGAGCTCCAGTTCAACGTGCTTAGTACGGTTTAATAAACAATAAACTCATTATTTATTAATTTACCTTAATTATTATAACAGTAAAATGCAATGTATTCTATTTTGTAGTGAAATCAAGAGACAGGGGGGGGGGGGGGGGGGGGACTGGACGCAAATCTCATCTTGGCAAATTTATATCCCGCCTCAATATTAAATTTCCAATTTAGGGAAAGGAGCAGGTTACAGTGGCACGATATTTTAACCAAAACAAGAAAACTAAACACAATAGAACAGGTTACAGTTTTATTTTTGAGAATTATCAGCTGTTATTTGCGTCCAATTTCCCCTGGAGAGGGATGAATTTGTATTACGTCCAGTTTCCCCCGCTATCTGCAAAAATAATACCAAAAATATATTTATAATATGAATAATTGTCACCATCACTTATTAAATCGACATCTACGTATATGGTACTTAAAACAACCCCTGCTATCGTACTCCTATTCTATTCCAAACCCGACACCCCTGTGGAGGAGAATCTACTCACCATAAACGAGGCGCTAAGCTATACTGATCCAAATTCTACAATTATTATCGGAGGAGATTTCAACTGCCGTTTAGACTCAGGAACTCGGGGGAAAGACTTAACAGAAGGACTTAAGACGCTGGGCTTTGCCCTCCTTAACAAACCAGAGCAACATACTTACATATCGCCTCAGGGACGGAGCACAATAGATCTGCTGTTGATGAGATGCCCACAAAACTCAGGAATTAATGTTTCAGATGTCTCCACCACAGCGAATCCACTGCGAAAACACCTACGTGTTTCTACGGAAATTGATTTTGTGGACTGCTCTCTTATTCAACCCCAGAAACCGGAGAACCCACTAAGCAGGAAAGTAAACCTAGGTTTACTAGAACAACTGATCGACGAGTCCGAGATACAATCTCTTCTAGAGGAAGTATCTATCGATGAGGCGACAGATGAACTAACCAAACTGTTTGAAAGAGCTGCTTGCAAACCAAAGTTAACTGACCGCCATGGAAAAGCGTGGTTCGACATCGAATGTCGCTGTGCAAAAGAACAAATACTGAACAAACTAAACCAAACGAACAGGTCAGAAGCAGATCGAAAAAATTACTTTATCGCCAGGAGGAAATATAAAGATCTCTTGCGACGTAAGAAGGTTCAGTACGAAGAAAGCAAGCTATTAGAAAAACTCGCACAATCCGAAATCACGCCGTGGATACTGCTCAAGGGAGAGAGCCATAACTCCCCAGCCACGATAGACAGTCTTACGCTTGAGGAGCACTTTAGGAAGTTGATTGGTACGGAATCAAACCCCGAAGGAATTGATGAAACCCCGGAAGTAACTGACGCCGAGAAAGAGGATGATTCCTGGTACAATAAACCAATTACTGAGGCGGAAATCTCCGAAGCTGTTAACTGCACTTCGAACCACAAGGCATGCGGGCCCGATAGAATATATTACGAGCACGTGAAAGCATCACTTCCACTAATTCTCCACATACTAGTGATCCTCTTCAACGCATGTTTGAACGTCGGAAAAATTCCAATAAGTTGGGCAATTAGTATAATTAAACTACTATATAAAGGAAAGGGAAGCAAATTAGTCCCGGACAACTATCGAGGAATAGCTCTCATTAGTGTTTTTCTTAAAATCCTCACAAAGGTTATCAACAGACGAGTTATCGCACATATAGAAGGTCTACTCCCAGCTATGCAGTTCGAGTTCCGACAGGGAAGGTCGACCATACACGCTATAAAGCTTCTACTATCGGATATATCTGCAACAATCAAAGCCCCGATGTCACACAACTCACAGAGAACAATATTTGTCCTATTTATAGACTTCAGAAAAGCCTTTGATATGGTAAACAGAACTATTCTAGTGTATAAAATCTACAAAAACTTTGGCATCAAAGGAAAAACACTCAATCTAATAAAGGCCCTCTTGAAAAACTCTGTGAAAGTCTTTGACGGTGTCAAATTTTCTAATGTAATTGTTCAACTTCGGGGTATTTTGCAAGGGGATTCTTTGTCACCTACTTGCTTCCTGATGTTAATTGCGGACCTGGCACAAGTTCTTCAACAAATTGCTTCTACCATAAGATTCATATTTTTTGCTGACGACCTGGTTATATACTCGCTAAAGAACAGTGATATCCAAAACGCACTAAACGAACTCTACAAATGGTCCATTAAAAACTCGATGGAATTAAATATGGGGAAAACTAAAATAATTAAATTTAGGAAAGGCGGTCGAACATCCAGGGCAGATATATTCTACTACAACGGCGTCCAAGTACCGTTATGCAACGAATACGAGTACCTAGGGGTCACCCTACAACCATCATTATCATTCTCACGACACATAAACCAGAAGAAAAGGAAAGCTTTCTCAGCAATAGGATGCCTAAAAGATCTTCACCATTGTTTCTATTAACACTGGTCTAACTATCTTCCAAATGAAAATAGACCCTATGGTTAATTATGCTTTCACAGAGATCGCCAAATTCTTTACTCTCGCGAACCTTAAACAAATTGATATCATCAAATCAACTTATGTGAAACGTCTTCTTGGTTTGCCAAAAAATGCATCTTCCACCGTGGCCCTGAAAATGATTCCAACGAACACATACATAGAAGATTTGTCACTGCGTTATCCTTCAATGTTTGAACCTACTGTTCTAGAACAATATCGACTACATCGCCAGAAAAAAGAAAGCTTATTTGTTGCAGAAAATTATTCCGAATTATTCCGCATTTACAACATCACAGTGGCGCTCTCCCGGCCAAAAGAATCGACACCTCATAACTCGAGTAACTGTCCATGGTTTCCATTGGAAAATATGCCGAAATAAAACCCCCTTTCACGAACTTGGGGATGCCTGCACCTGTATCTACTGCGGGGGTCCTGCTTCCAACCGGCTCCATGCTATTAGATGTGCGAGTTACCCTCACCTATCCCTTCTAGGAAGCCTCTAGTTCTGTCTTCGGATTATTCCCTTTTAGTATTATTTTTACCTATTATATTTTAAATTATTTTAATTTCGTATTTTAAATTACACTGTATAATACTAATAGTTAATTAAATAAAACATAACCTGTTACCCCGCTCGGGGTGTTAATATCAAAAAAAAAAATATGAATAATCTATTTGGAAGTTATAAGTTTGGCCTTTTTTTACCATATTTTTTTATTATTTTACCAATTATTTAAAATTTTTGATAGAATTGAACAAAATTTGCTTAAATAATCAGATGGCACTAGCTGAGCCCAGTCAGCCAGTTGTTAATAATAGAAAAATATCGGCTGTAAATACAGTTTTACACAAGATGACAAGGGCGTTACATTTATAGGGCGTTATATTTTATTTTAAACCTAAACTGTGTAATTATTTTCCCTACGTGTAGTGTAAACTAATCCATTTAAATTTATGCGTTCAAATGTTTTGATCTATTTTACATACCGTACTGTTTTTATAGCCATGGATTTATCTGATATTTTAAATTAATTTTGTATTTTATTTTAACCGGCCTTAAACTGTGTAATTATTTTCCCTACGTGTAGTGTAAACTAATCCATGTAAATTTATGCGTTCAAATCTTTTTACCTATTTTACATACCGTACTGTTTTTATACGCCATGATCTGATGATTCTATCTAATATTTTACAAAATTTTATTTGTATCTTATTTTATTTGTAATTTTATCAGTTTCATGATTTTACTAAACGTTTGCTACACGTATACTGTCCATACATACATACCGGTAATACATATTATTTACTTTCAGTTTGACCTTTCCAGTAATTGGTTTTTCTATCGATTTGTACGGGTGCCATAAACATTTAGCTTTCTTTACCCTCAACTATTAAACATTATGTACAAGTCAGCAAGGGATAGTCAGCGATAGACCATATTCTGTTTCGTAGGAAGTACAGGAGCTCTATACAAGACTGTAATGCATTTACACTTCGACCCTTCTCCAGTGATCACCGCCTTATTGTGGCCAAGGTAAGACTTAGTCTGCGTGCTAGCAGAACAACGAAATCTGCCATGCCGCGGCATGACTGGTCCTCTCTGTTGCAACAGCCAAGTGTGAGATCCAGCTTCACATTACATCTGAGCAACAGGTATGAGGTTCTTGCCTCCGAGGCGGCAGATCACTGTGAGGGCTATACTGCCTTCACAGAAGCAGTTAAGTTAGCAGCTGCAGAAACAGTTCCTGTATACCCTCGAAACAGGAAAAGGGCCCCCTGGACTGACAACAAAATCCAGAAGTGCCGAAATGACCTATATTAGGCGCAGAAAGAGTCCCGACTCAAACAGACTACAGCGGCCAGGAATGCAGTTAAGGCTGCATCTAGGTCCCTGAACAGGCAGTACTCTGTTAATCTACAGGAGCTAATAAACCAACAGGTTGATGCCATCAATGATGCCGACGACAGCGGGCAATCATCCCAGGCATGGAAATCGATCAACTTGCTTACTGGGCGGAAAAGCCAACAAACCACCAAGGTTAAGGCTGAATCACCAGCCGATCGCCTCAATGGTTGGAAGGCCCACTTTGAAAAGCTCCTCAATAATGACAGGGTATTACCTGATAACTTTATAGAAGTAAAAGTGTCTGAGTCTGTACTCCCAGATATTCCCATTGGCGATATCTCCTTTGCAGAAGTGAAGGCTGCTGCAAAGAGAATTAAGACCAATCGTGCCAGTGGAGTAGATGGTGTTCCCCCTGAGGTCTTTAAAATACCTGAGTGTTTAAAGCTCATCTATCCCATCATAGTAGACATGTACCGAACAACAAGAGTCCCACAAGAAATGAAAACAAATAAGTTGGTGTCAGTTCCCAAGAATGGCAATCTAACACTCTATGGCTCTTTTCGGGGAATCTCATTGATCTCGATTGCTGCAAAGCTATACAATAGAATTCTATTAAATCGCATCAGGGATCCCATTGAGAGACTGCTCCATGAAAATCAGAATGGGTTCCGTAAAGGTCGTGGGACCATGGAACCCATTTTGGCACTTAGAAGGATAATTGAAGAGTTATCAAAAAATAATGACAGGCATCTGCCTGTTATCTTTGTTGACTTCTTCAAGGCCTTTGATACAGTCTCCCGCTCACGTATGTTCAGCATACTTTCATTATATGGGATTCCTGATGAAATTATTGCAGCAATCAGATCAGTATACGATGGTTTGACAACATTTGTGTATACTGTTGATGGTGACACAGAACCATTTGAAGTGTTATGGGGCGTCCTCCAGGGAGACACACTTGCACCATTCTTGTTCATAATTGTGGTTGACTATGTTCTACGCATGTCCTTAGATCATCATAATGATGATGGGGTGATGATAACTCCACCTACTGGCTCCAGAAGTCGAGGAAATCCTGCCAAGTACCTAACTGATCTAGACTTTGCTGATGACTTAGGAGTACTCTCAGAATCACTAGAGGGAGCCCAACGGCTCCTCAGCTCATTAGAACGTGCTGCTTCTAGTGTTGGTCTTTTTATTATCTCTAAAAAGACCAAAATTTTGACAGTTAACTTTGAAGGTTCTCAGCAAGTCTCTGATCGGATGAGCATAAGCTCAAAGGATGGTATGCTTGAGCATGTGGACGACTTCTGTTACCTGGGATCATGGATCCGGAAGTCAGGTGAGAACCTTCGAATACGTAAGGGAAAGGCATGGGCAGCCTTGAATAGGCTTTCCAGGATTTGGAAGTCACCGACAATTAATCGGAAACTTAAGGTCCGATTATTTAGAGCAGCAGTAGTTCCAGTACTCCTCTATGGGAGTCCATGCTGGGCTCTAACTGCCGAGGACACCAAATCTCTGGATGGCACATTCACAAGAATGCTACGCCGGGTTCATTGTGTCAAGTACAATGCACACATCTCCAACCAGACACTATATAACATTGGAGGTGTCTCATTGGTTCCCCCAAGATTGACACTAGAACAAAATCGCCACCGCTTTGCAGGACATTGCTTTCGCCGTGAGGACCAGCCAGTGCAAAATCTTGTACTTTGGCAGCCTCATGGAGAGAATAAGCATGGTGGACAGCCCATGACTTTCTTGAGACGCATCTTAACGGACACTGGCATTGAAGATGCGGATGATCTAGCAAATGTCATGGGTGATAGGGAGTTGTGGCGGCGAAATTTTGTCGACAAGCCGGCACAGCATTCTTAAAAATGCAGCTGCAATGCAGCATGCCGATACTAGTAGTAGTAGTAGTGCAATGATTACTCCTGCTATTCCATAAGCTCTTAGGATTTTCAGAATTTAACCTCTATGGATGGAGTCACATGCTTTACTGTAAATATATTGTCACTATACTGTAGAGGCGTGCCATTACTGTCGGAATATCGATACCCTACTTTGCACGAACATTTCATTTGCAAACTGTACAGTAGATGTGAAAAAATAAAACAATTTTGTTACCCTCTTGTTTCTTGTTTTAGTTTGAATGGGCTGCGGGGGGGGGGGGGGGGGGTCAGAGCCTTAGTCCGCCACAGGTATCACCAATTCGTGGGTGCACTACTGTAGCAACTAGTTCGACCCCTCTTTCCATTCCTTAGATGATTTAATATCCAACAAAAGAGTTGTTGTCCCCCGCAGTTACAGTATCTGCCTCCATATGACGCCCACGTATACAATATACAATACCAAAAATATTTAATTAAATTTATTGTTTATAGGGAGAAACTTGCAGTCTGACTTACTGATAGCAGGTCATACTGCATACTGCGCTTCAGAAGACAATCTTACCGGTGTAGCAGGAGAATTTGCCCCCCAGTCGAATATGGCCCCCCGGGAAAATCTCCTAGGAGATTATGCCCCCACCCCCATCTGTTCTGTGAAAAGATCTTCGGTTTAGGATATTTATAGGCCTATATTGCAAAGATGACTAGGCCCCTATATAAAATCTAAAATTATTCCAAAGTTATTCCAATATACTGTATATATACCAATTGAGGGAAAGGAGCAGGTTACAGAGGCAGTCTTTTCTAACCAAAACAATAAACGGCCACTTTACCAATTCATTGAAACCATATGGTCAGACAGTGAGT
>JAUCBJ010006460.1:0-66638 GCA_032718475.1 Nemertoderma westbladi | reverse complement strand
GGAGAATCTCCTTCACCCCCCTAGTAGGTAACCACCGACGGGGTGTGGTGCAAGGAGGCGGAGATCCTGATCCGCCACCTCGCTGAGACCCTCGTTGCCTGGCGGCAGGGGATGCGGGAACGTGGCCTTGCTTGCGTTCTCGGGGGAGTTCGGAGGCGGCTTCAGTTCGCGCTCCTCCGCTCCAACTCCCTGTGTTTGTGTGGGGGTCGGCGGTCCTGGAGGTGTCTCGGGTTTGGGGACGGAGCTGGTCTGCGTGGGTCTGACTTACAGATAATTATTGATTTGGTGGTGGCATTCTTCTCTATTCCTTGGTGGTGCGATTGTTAACTTTGCTTTTAATTGTTTGTTCGTTACTTTAATATTGTGTTATCCTGTACAATATATATGTTCTATTTACTTTACTTTATTAAAATTAAATATAAATAAATAGGTATTAATAAATAAAAGAGCCGCGGTGTCACTTATGACACCCTTTGCTCCTTTCTGCGACACTTGGACCTCACTGATGACCCATTGTGTGTCAGGGCGCTAATCAGTCTGAATAATTAGGATAATCAATTAAACCCTAATTAGGAGTCATATGACACCTGTTAGGGTTTAATTATACTAATTAATTGATGCCACCTGTCAATTAGGATCTAATTAGCCTAATTAGGAGGTGTCACCCAGACAGTCTGGCGCCAATGACACCCAATGACACCCATAGGCTGATAATTGGGTGTCATATGACACCCAATGGGTGTCAGTGTAGGTCTAACTGTCGCCGATGAGTGAGCAAACCCCTACTACTTACGTATTCGAAGGTCCTCACCTGACTTCCGGATCCATGATCCCAGGTAACAGAAGTCGTCCACATGCTCAAGCATACCATCCTTTGAGCTTATGCTCATCCGATCAGAGACTTGCTGAGGACTTTTACAGTTAACTGTCAGAATTTTGGTCTTTCTGGAGTTAATAAAAAGACCAACACTAGAAGCAGCATGTTCTAATGAGCTGAGGAGCCGTTGGGCTCCCTCTAATGATTCTGAGAGTACTCCTAAGTCATCAGCAAAGTCTAGATCAGTTAGGTACTTGGCAGGATTTCCTCGACTTCTGGAGCCAGTAGGTGGAGTTATCATCACCCCATCATCATTATAATGATCTAAGGACATGCGTAGAACATAGTCAACCACAATTATGAACAAGAATGGTGCAAGTGTGTCCCCTTGGAGGACACCCCATAACACTTCAAATGGTTCTGTGTCACCGTCAACAGTAGACACAAATGTTGTCGAACCATCGTATACTGATCTGATTGCTGCAATAATTTCATCAGGAATCCCATATAATGAAAGTATGCTGAACATACGTGAGCGAGAGACTGAATCAAAGGCCTTGAAGAAGTCAACAAAGATAACAGCCAGATGCCTGTCTTTCTTTTTTGATAACTCTTCAATTATCCTTCTAAGTGCCAAAATGGGCTCCATGGTCCCACGACCTTTACGGAACCCATTCTGATTTCCACGGAGCAGCCTCTCAATGGGATCCCTGATGCGATTTAATAGGATCCTATTGTATAGCTTTGCAGCAATCGAGATCAATGAGATTCCCCGAAAAGAACCATAGAGTGTTAGGTTGCCCTTCTTGGGAACTGGCACCAACTTATTTGTCTTCATTTCTTGTGGGACTCGTGTTGTTCGGTACATGTCTACTATGATGGGATAGATGAGCTTTAAACACTCAGGTATTTTAAAGACCTCAGGGGGAATACCATCTACTCCACAGGCACGATTGGTCTTAATGCTCTTTGCAGCAGCCTTCACTTCTGCAAAGGAGATATCGCCAATGGGAATATCTGGGAGTACAGACTCAGACACTTTTATTTCTATAAAGTTATCAGGCAATACCCTGTCATTATTGAGGAGCTTTTCAAAGTGGGCTTTCCAACCATTGAGGCGATCGGCTGGTGATTCAGCCTTAACCTTGGTGGTTGGTTGGCTTTTCCGCCCAGTAAGCAGATTGATTGATTTCCATATGTAAGACTACATACTGTACAAAATCGGATGAATAATATAAACTCGTGTAGTTTATTTTCCCCATCTAATGAATGCTGTACATCGATATAACTTATCTAATCGCTCTATACTGTATAATGGGCTGTTCTAGTACACAGCGCCATATATCGTAACACCTGTTCAAGGGAAACAAGTAATCCTTCCCTCCAATTGTAGAAGAAATAGGGCGATGTGAAATAAAAAAATAAATTTACTTTCAAATAAATCAAATAACTCGGTTCTATAATAATTACGTACAAATATTGCCATTTATATTGCATAATGATTACTACATACAAATTAATACAAAATATTGCTACTGTTATTGCATAATGATTACTACATACAAATTAATACAAATTAAATTACAAAAAATATACCTTCTATCATGTATTTACAAATTAACAATCTATTAACCCTATTAAACCCGGGGGGGGGGGGGGTCAATATGACCCCCCCCGTGGTTTTTTTATTATAATTCTGAAACAAACGCAGTTGGGAATCTGAAATTTTATGACTTTTCCTAAAAATCTATTGTCTTCCTAGTAGTGAAAACCGTTTTCAAAAATATTGGGTACTTTTCGAGTTATAGCACCATTTTTTAACCCTACTTTTGGCACTTTTTTTGAGACGTTTTTTGAAAATTACATTTCATTAAATATGAATTGTAACATCTCTATTTTTGATTTACACCGGTTTTTTGGTGTTAGAAATTGGATGGAATTCATATAAATTGATTTAGAAATTTCAAACTTGTTTTTTTCGGTGGGTGCCAAATTTTGGTGCCAGCACCAAATTTTGAAATAAGTCAATTTTGTAAATTGATTGTTTGAAACTTGTTTTTTACGCAATTGGGGTTTTTTGGGGTTCTGGATTCGATGAAATATATACGAGTTGCACCAAGCGTATCAAACTTGTATTTTTCGGTGCTGTGTGCAAATTTTGGTGCTAGCACGAAATTTTGAAAATCCATTCAATAGATAAAATTGCTTGTGACAATTTATTTCTTGCGTTTTAGAGGTTTATGGCTGTTCTGAATTCAATGGAAAATATAATTATCGAACTAGACATCTCAAACTTGTATTTTTCGGATGTGGGTGCAAAATGTGGTGCTAGCACCAAATTTTGAAAACCATCAAATATATCAATTGATTGTGTCACCTTGTTTCTTGCGTTATACGGGTTTGTGATGGTTCTGAATTCAATGGAATCAGTAAAAATTTCATAAGAGTTCTCAAACTTGTATTTTTCGCCGGTGGGTGAAAATTGTTGTGCCAGCACCAAATTTTGGAAAATATGCAAATTGATAAGTAGATAGTATCACCTTGTTTCTTGCGTTATACGGGTTTATGAGGGTCCTGAATCCGATGGAATCAATAAAAACAGCACTGGACATCGCAAACTTGTACTTTTTGGTGATGGGTACGAAATTTGGTGCTAGCACCAAAATTTGCCAAATTACGCCGAAAAATACAAGTAGCAATGATCTGGCATATTAGAAATGTATTCCATTAGAATCAGCGCCCTCGAAAACCTGAAAATGTGAATTTATAGCATCGTATAAGTGAATTAAAAATTTTGTGTTCTAACTGAAAAGTGCTGGTTACTTGTTTTTTTCATTTTTTTCCTACGCAGAGAGGACTAAACAGCCATTTATAGTAATCATATCATTTTTAAATATTTTCCAATGTATTTTGCACCCCAGAAAACCTGTATTGAAAAATAATTAGCCGAAAATGTAACTTTCAAATTTTGTGAAAATTGTGCACTACTTGTAATTTTGGTGCTGCAATATAACCACCCCAGTACATTTTTTCGAAAATTTTTTTTTCGGTCGGATCCAGACAAGTGATACCTACGTACAAACAAAAAAATCAGACGTTTTCGTAAATATTTGTAGATTTTAGAGGGGGGGGGGTGGGGGGGGTGGGGTCAATATGACCCCCCCCCCCCCCCCCCGGTATTTGTACAACATTTTATAGCCCGGTACTAATAGGGTTAAGGCTAATTCGGTTAACTAAATATTAATGTAATTATTGTAAAGGCCGATAATCAACTAAATATAAAATTACGTAATAATTTCTTTCATTTCGGACACTTTACTTAATGTATAATAAACGCAATCACCCTTCAATTGGTGATCGCTTGGGTAGGTGAAAGGAGTAAGCCAAACCCGCAGGTTTGTCTCTCCAATCACCTCCTTCGCCTCCATCCGCTTTCATCCTTCAATAAATTTTAGAACAAATACGATTATGTGTGTATATGAGTCCAGTCGGATATATAATTAAAGCCTACAATATACATCAGAGCGACGATTGTGAGTGGATTCAATTCCGCCTCACCAACCCCCATAAAGTTGGGAAGTGGCGCCTTTAAGCAATATTGGGGAGTACGAGGTTGATTACAATCAACCTCGTATCACCCCCAATAATGGGGACAACACACGGCCCCAAAGAGCCACACACAAAGGAGGTCAGAGGTTAAACCTCTTGGGAGAGGGAAAGTAACAGTAGCGGGGGGGGGGGGGGGGGAAGCACTCCCACAGAGGTGGAGGCGAGAAGTGGGATAACAACCAATAGGGGACAAGGAAACTGCATCCGCTAAGTAAGGGCTATAGTAATGTAGGACACAGCTATACTGGTGTGTTATATATATTAACTACCCACGTGCCAGTATATTCAGTTTAGTTAGTCAGTTACCGGTCTCAGTGCAGAAGGAGGACATTGTTTTACCGTTGTCACTGGTGTGTCATCATTATTCAGTGTATTCAACCTATTCAACCTTGTGCTATTATACAACTCTTACGCTATCACACATTAACTCTTATATTATTATACATCACGGCGAAAGGCAATATCCATTTTCGATATCAGCTCATCCTATAACATCCTATACCAGCTTGACGACGCGTACGAAACAACTACTCCGGTCGGGATTGATCCGTCGATCCCATCACAACGATGATGTATATATTTATAGTTTGTCGCTCCTTGATGTTATGTAGCATCACTGGCTGGCTCCTGGGTCTCTCGGGCTCGCTTCTCTCTTTAGTCCCCTTCCCAGATACACTAGTCTGCCCCCAGTAGATTCCAATGATGGCGTTCTTGAGGCGTCGCTTCCTGGGACCGGTGATGAGGATGATCCCTGAGTGCTAACTAGTTCTCGACTGACGCTCCTTCCTCGGCCTCGCCCCATTTGCCGCGTCGCTGCGGGCGCCTCTGCCAACTCCTCCTTCTGTAATTGAATGCGCGCCCTTTCGGATGTCCTCTGCGCTTTGCGTTGCAGCCGCTGAGCATCGGTGATTTTGTGGTATTGAGCGTCATTCACTTGGCGTTTACTGAGGATCACTCCATCAGCTCCTTGCCGTGAGCTATGAGCTCCAACTGTCGTTGCAGTGGGCGCGTTAGCCCACTGCTCCGGTATCCATTTGGCGGTCAATGACCCTAATAACGAATGTGGGTCAACAGAAATTCGTTCCTGTATTGGATGGCCGCCATCCTCCAATCGCCCCGCGCGCGCACCACTTTCCTTGTTTTAGAGATTATCCCATTTCTGATCTTGTCACAAATAGCAATAAAGATCCAAGTATATTTATTTTCCATATTAAGTTGTCTGAAGTATCACCAGGAGTCCGGAGTCACAACTCCAGTGTTCCGTGGAAGGTCTTGCGCAGTTAACATTAATTCTTGGTACTGGGGTAGCGATTGTAGGTAGGGCTCGTACGCCACATGTGAAGGATCCACCATCCAGAATCCATAGCCCGCCTTAAACGGCAGCCACCTCATCTGGCCCTGAATATAGTAATCCGCCGCGTCTTCCCACTTATCTAACATCTCTCAAAGTAAGTTAGCGCTATGGTTCTGAAAGGCGTCGTCACGAAGCTGACTCTTCGAACTACGGTGTCCCTTCACCCCACAATATCCACACTGAGAAATGAAGACGGTACAGGTATAGAATGAATGGTCAGTCTGATTACACCAACGGCAAACCTTGTGTACTGCTTCTACCACAGCGTCACACGTCTTCTGACTGTGTCTTGTGCTACCGCACAACTTATATCTATGTGCTTGCGGGAACCAAGCCCTCTCATATATGAGGTCTCCAATTGGTTTCGCGCTTCCTTCCTTCCCAATATCTAGAACAATGTAATCTTCTATGGTTAAGGGTTGCTGATCTGGAACAAAGTAAACATCATCGCCTTTGTTTTCGATCTCTAATATTTCCTCTCGCGTCCGTTTAGGATATGTCTTCTCCACCGGAAGATCCATTCCGAACACCTCTACTAACGTCTCAGGCCAACCCTCTCCCTTCCTCTCTATAACGGGTCTGTCTGCATCCAAGTGGACGGGAGTACCAAATCCGCGGGTTTGGTTCCCGAACCACTTCTCCAATGCCTCTGGCATCGGATACTCCATGGAAGGTCGATCTCCCAAGTCTCCAATGTTCTGTCGGTATACTCCTTCAAATATCACCAATCCCCTTCTGACCATCGATGTATTATCCAACGATTGGTTGAAGAATGGGGTTAAGAAACGCTTCATCACGTCAGACTGAATTCCCCCCTTCGATCTGATGTATTGTTTTCCTCCAAATACCAACGGATGGCGCTTCAAAACTCTCGCGACTATGTCCATAATTAGGCAAGTTACCGTGTTTGACTGCAACACCAAATAATATTGCAATGAAGCACGGGGTGGTGCGCAGATGTTCCAATATACCAACGCTTGCCGCTTCAATGGGATTTGAATTCAGCTCCCGGCGCGTTGTTATATTCACCGTACGCCTCCTCGTATTTCTTTTGCATCTATAACTTGAAGTCCCAATTATATAATAGGTGCTCTATAAAACCCATACCAGTCTCAACAGAATTGGGGTACTCCCTATAAATCCCAATGTCCTGCGCCCATAGCAATAATAGTTTAGTGTCAACGAATGGTCTTGGCAATTGATCCTCCAGGTCTGCCATAGCGTTGAATTCACTCTCTAGATCACTCTGGACACCTGATCCCACCTTGACATATTCTTGGTTAAGGTTGACCTCCATAACCTTCTTGGGTAACATCCTAGCGTCAATCCGCTCCACTCCATGCATACCCCCTCATCTACATACCTCTAAGATTTGCTATTGGGGATCCTTCCCGTGCCTATATTGCATCATTATAATGGGCTCTGGTCTATCCTGGTCCGCCCTCACGCGTATAAACAAGTGGGTCATGCCATCGGCCCCTCAAACTTGAATACATTTGCTGGTCAAGCATTCCTGATGAGACCCTCCCTCGTTGTCGTAAAACATCAGGCGCCAATCCTCCAAAGATTCCTCCGTCTTCCTCCATTGACGCTGTATCTCGTCAGATGGGGTCCACATGTGCTCAATAGCCTTGGGGTCGTCGTATTGGGTATAGGAACCCTTCCTCCTCAACCACGCCTGGTCTACATCCTCGTAGTCTGGGAACGTAGCCACCGCGACCCATACCTTTATGTATTTGTCTAGCCAACCAAATAATTCCCCGGAGCTCCAATCTTATCCAATGTGTCGTAGTCCGTTATCTGCATCGGAACTTCGCGCATAAGGCTTCCCTCAAGCAGTCGACGTTCCCATTATCCGCCAACGTCACCATCGGCAAGAATCGAATAGCTTCTCGCGCCTCTGGATGATCTACCAATATCGCAGCTTTGTTATCACTGGAATAATACACTGGTCTAGGTTGAGATACAGCCTGTGAAACAAATCCAGTAACTCTTCTCATCTCTTCCTGGTGTTTATCCACAGTCTTATTATACTCAGCTATGCGTTCTATGAATAGTTGTTTCGCCTTTGCCGCTCGCTCTTCCTGTCGCAACATGTCTATCTCGTCCTGGTGCTCAGGCATGAGCTTATTTTCCAGATGTGGCAAAGTGATTGTGGACCAGGGACTCGAGAGTTGCAAACCCGCGGGTTTGGTGCTCGAGTCCCGTGTTGCTTCGAGCCACGCCTTCAGGTCTTTATATGCTCGGTAGACCGAAATGGCCACTGCCATTTCTATCAAAGCAGGAGTCGTACGAAGTTTAATCTCCGTGTACGGATCCAAAGTCGTAACGGTCGGCGTAACAGGTCTCGGAGGTTTCTTTCCGCTAAAATCAATGCTGATCATCGGATTACTCATTGGGTAACCTCCTTCGTTGTTCCTAAGAAACTGGTGAGCCTTGCACCACGTTAATACTGGTTCGGGATTCAGCTCGTTTAGACAATCTGGGATGGATGCATCTTGTTTATTCATACATTCGCTGCATTTGTAGAACAACTTATATATGCTGAAAACCCTTGGCGTCTCCTCATCTTCGCCTCGGGTTCTTTGGTAAAGATGCATTCCGTCAAATTGATCTCTAACGGCAGGTAGAGGTTTGTCGTGCGATAAATACATATTCATATGGTATAGTCGCACTATCTCCTCGTTGGGATCTGCACTTACATCGCTCACATCAATGGCGAAGTCGTAGGGGAATTTGGTTCGGTATTCTCGACGCAACACCTCCATTCGGTCCTCCAACGCCATCATTCTTTCCCTCCTTAATCCTTTATGATAATTCAATTTTAAGTTAGTATTCAAATCTATCACGGATCGTCCGTGGTAATACACATTTGAATCCTTACAACCATGACGGGCAAACAGTAAGCCCGCTTCCTCTTTAGCGGTCCAACCTCTCCTCGGTTCTGCAGTGATATCTTTACTCGTCATTATTACTCATTCCTTTACGCATATATTATATGTATATATATATTTATCCAAATAATCCATTACATAAGCTAGTTACACTGTGGGTGGATCAGTTAGATAGTACGGAGGGATCGAAATCCTGAGCTACCTTCCAGCAGTTCAGGTTCGGCTTTCTAGATATCGTCTCATTCTTAAACTACCTTCTAACCTATTCCCATGCATAGCGTAAAACTTCGGAGGTAAACTGGCCGTTACTGACTCAATTTTTGATGCCCAAACTACTCTCCAATACTTGTACTAGACTACAGTAGTTAGAACGGACATTAACTGGGGTGCTCGACTATACCAAACCCGCATTATCGAACACCTCTCTCCACTGCGAAGTACTGAGTGGGGTCTGTGTACGCCCCTGGCGCTACTAACCTTTAGCTCCTTGGTTGTTGTACTGTTGGCACCAATCTGTGGAAGCTACTGAACTCAATTTACACTTCTACATATATTAGCCGTAACCATGGTGTCTAGATACTATCTTCCAGGCTTTCACGACTTTCAAATTACTGTATACTTATAGACAGGTCCTTGAACGCGTCTATTTTAGCGTTTGGAATTGTCTTGGGTTCACTTGTAAATTTTAAAATTTTAATTTTCCAAACTTTATGAAAAAATTTTAATTTTTGTTTTGATACCCACCAGAAAAATTCTCAACACAATTCAACACAAACCCGCTCCTATGCATTTCCGAGTATTTGCATACGAGGAATGCATACGAAGTGAATTTGCGTTCTGACACTAATTTTGTTTCGAGGCAGAAGACAAATTATAGTCTCCTGTCTCGATGCGTGTTTCCTCTAATAACACAATATCCTGGACCGGTCTGTCCAAGGTGTGTAAACCCTTGGTTTTACACTTTTTCTTGTTTGGACACTTGCACCTTATTTTAACTGTGAGAGTGCGTACTACATTCTGTACATCCGGGTGTATGTGCAAGATTATGCCGGTTTCCCAGTATTTTCTCTTCACTATTGGTTCGGTTATATAGTGTAGTCTCCCTTTTGGAGGCTCCGAACTGTTCTGTGCCACTTTGATCTGGTGGATATTGTAGGAAGGTAATATTCCCGCCAATATTCCCAGAATGTGTACGCTATAAACTGGGTTATCTTCCAGCTTTTCCAACTATATAAGTCGCTACTAATGGGCTCTGATGCTGGTACAAGAAATGCCGGACTCTGCATGAGCAGATGATTTGGTGTCAACGTAACACTGTCGGGTAACATAGCTATCGGCCTCTAGTTTAAGGTATGCTCGATTTCAAAGAAAGCTGTTACCAACTCATCGTCTGTCAGTTGTTTATTCACAGGCATTGTTTTAGCCAATGCCTGTTTTATGGAGCGAACAAGATGCTCCCAACTTCCCCCTCTCCAGGTACTTTCTGGCCCCACCTCTTGTGGGTCAGTCGCCCACTCTTTGCCTCATTCGGGCCAAAACAATCCACTCCCGTGTTTGTGAAGGGTGGATCATATGCCTGTACTCTCGCCTTTCGGAGTTGAGCCATTTCCTGTTCCAATACTCTAGCGTTTACTCTCTTGCAAACCAGACAGGCGTCGTACATTGCACCTACTGCCTTGCTTGGCTGCAACATAAAAAATCGCTGTCTCGCTGCCGACAAGCAGTGTAACCTTCCCGCGTGATGTAACCTCTTATATATTGTATATCCCATAGAATCACTCTTTACAATTCTATTGGGTGACTAGGGATTATAACTGGGAAGCCTAAACTGTGAGTTTATGTCGACAGTCTGGATTCTTGATCTATGACAAATCAAACCCTTATGTATTAATGGACTCCATTTTTGAGGGGTTTATGAAGAACTGGTCGTTCAGCCGATAACAGATAGAATTCTTTTGAGAAGGCACACATTTGATAATGTATCAAATGTTTTAATTCTGCTTGATCGATCTCAGCCCCTGTCAGGGGTTGTTTCAACCTCCGAATTCGCTCACTATTGGTGCTTGTTTGATCTCCTAAATGTTTTGTATATTTTAAACAAAGAAACGAAACATATCGGCTCAACCATGCAGTTCTTTTACAAATTGTCAGCCAAGAGGTGGATAAGTTTAACAATTTGTCATAAATACTACGTGGCTCTAATGCTGGTGACGGTTGCGCACTAGCCAATGGAATCTTCGAATCCAAACCCGCAGATTTGGAAACCGAAGGCTCCATCTTGGTGGCTATTTGCTGTCCGTCACTTACAAACTGTGACCCTGGCGCAGTCGGTAAGGGTGGTTTTATGTCATAACTTACCCTTCTGACCTTGTAGTCACATATGTCTCTTGGTCCGACAAGTCTCCGGGCCACTCCAATGATTCTTCAGGTCGCGTCAATGATTCTTCAGGCCGCTCCAGTGATTCTTCAGGCCGCTCCAATGATTCTTCAGGCCGCTCCAATGATTCTTGTTTGGCTTTCGACTTAGACTTGGAAACCTTATCCAACTTGACCTCTACGTCTATCGGCATCGGATTGGTAACAATCTTCAGTCGCTCTGGCCAATGTTCATCAATGGCCAATCAAACCCTTGGGTTTGGTATCACGTCTGTTGCCTACAAATGTCTTTAGTGCAATATTGTCAGCTGCAATATACACTAGCACTAAAGATGCGTCCATCCAATAGAATAATGTTAAGGTTGTGTCTAACTCCTCTATTATTTGTTTACTTACCTCAACCGATACTACTGCTGCCTGCAACTCTGCACGAGGGACAGTCATGTATTTGACCGGCATTGTCTTTGATCTAGAAGTCACAAAGGCCGTCTCAAATTTATCCTGACTCACCTCTCGGCGAAGGTAGGCTACCATACCAAACTAGAAATCCACAATTTTGACAGATTTTAATGACCATCTGCCACCACCATTGATTCGCATCGTTGCATCAACCAATGATCAATATTCAACTACGCGTAGCCTAACCTCGCGATGCATGCCTAGCCCCGGTTACTCTCCCTTTCGCCTCGCTACCATGACAACAACGACGGCGACGATGTCGAACTAATATAGTATTCCCTCATCTTTACGATAGTCAGTCGTGGACCTCTCCCACACACACGCATATACCGCGCTATGCTATTATATTCATTGCCAACTCATCGATTTACCCCGTTACTCGACTGCTGTTACCAACCAACACCAGTGTGAGTGTTATATGAGACTTGAAATCCTGCTATGCGTACACATACACGTTGTCACATTTTCATAGTTACTCAACCTAACCCTACCGCATCTGTGCCATATTGATGCGTAACATTGCTATTATACTGTAAGGTTTTTATTATAATTATTGATTATTATTATTATGCACAACCCAATGATTCATATTCCTACACGTATTTCCTACCCACGCTACCAACCTCGCCACCCTCTCGGCCCTCTCTCTACACTCCCTCGCCAACTCTCTCTCTTTCTCTAACAACGCAGTTCCCTCATCCAACTGCCTCTCTAATTCTTTCTGGTCTAGCGCCACCATGTCTAGTTGACACGCCAGATCTATCTCTAACACCCTTCTTGCTTTTGCAGAGGATGTAGTGGACTTATCGGTCGCGACAGACTCCCGTCGCCACTCTGTCCTAGTAACTTTCCCCCGTTTTCTGGGTTTCTTGCTAACCGACGAGACCGAATCCCCGGGGTTAACCTCGGGTTCGCCCTCGTGCGGATCCGCCCAACCCACTAACTTAATTCCCCTGGCATCCACTAAGTACGGCCCTACGTACACTACTTCAGGCTCCTTAACCCCGGATCGCCACAGTTCGAATAGTTCGGTGGCGACCCCCCTCGCTCTCTCACTCGCCAGTTCTCCCTGCAGAATCCGAAAATATTTGTTCGACTCACCTAGCCGTTGGTGTAACTTAGGCTGGTTTACCTTTCCCCCCTCTCTGGCCACCTTCAATAGTTTCTTCGTGGTGTTGTAGGCCCGTCGTAGCCAATCGCTCGTTCCGATGTCCTCTTCGGCGACATCTCCTCCTCCTCTCCTAGTTCAGCGTCGTACCGGCGGCCCCACCATCGCCATTCCGGTGGGCCATCCGTCGCCCTCAGCCTGTTACTGGCCGGCGACTTCGGTACTCCGACCGCCATCGTGCGTTGACTCGTCCCTCTCTCGTGGTTGACGGCCGCCCTCCGCTTGGGGTACCGGATCGTCCCTCGTCGGGGAATCCGGCGTCACAGGTCGATACCGTCGCGTCGCGGCCTCGCGGATCGTTTGGTTGGTGTCGTCCGGGGTCCGCGGCCGCGTCCACTCTCCCTCTGTTTCTCGGGGCTCTCTATCGCTCATCTCTCTTTGCTACTTTCTGGCAGTCACAGTTTAGTGGTTGTTGGTATTGTCTTACTGTGACGGGATCAGGGATCCCGACCGGGTTAATGTTTGTACGTGTCACCGTAGGCTGGTGATATCAGGTAACTTAGCTCAGGCCGTTGGAGAAAAATGTTTAGAGTTTGATGTTCCTTGCGTTCCGATATATATGTGTAATAATAGCACAGTTGATGACTGAATATGTTATTAATGACACACCGGTAATGGTAATATATGATGACAGCATATAACAGCACTTGGTGACGGTAAGACAATATAGCCGGTCTGCACTGAAACTGGTAACTGGGTAAACTGAATGACAAACCGGTATGTAGGAGATAATATATGATTACTTCACTCCTACGCTACCTTGGCCTGCTACCTAGTGGATGCTCTCCTTTGCCCTTATTGGCTAACAACCTACTTCTCACCCTTCCACTCTCTGGGAGTGTTTCCCCTCTGTTGCTAGCCACTGCTAGCTGTGTCCCCTCTGAGGTGGTTTGACCTCTAACCTTCCTTTGTGTGTGGCTTCGGGGTTTGTACTGTCCCCCTCCGAATGTTGGTTGTGATACGAGATTAATTATTGCTAATCTCGTATCTCCAACATATTGCTGAAAATGCCACTATCCCATTTTATGAGGGTAATGAGGCGGAATTGTATCCGCTTACATGGCACCATACATTAGTAAGTGTTACAGTAACATAGCACCATCCATTAGTAAGTCTTACAGTAACATTGCACCACTAAGTGTTACAGTAACATGGCACCATACATTAGTAAGTGTTACAGTAACATTACACCTTACATTAGTAAGTGTTACAGTAACATGGCACCATACATTAGTAAGTGTTGGAGTAACATGGCACCATCCATTAGTAAGTGTTACAGTAACATGGAACCATATATTAATAAGTCTTACAGTAACATGGCACCAGTAAGTGTTACAGTAACATGGCACCATCCATTAGTAAGACTTACAGTAACATGACACCAGCAAGTTTTGCAGTAACATGACACCAGCAAGTTTTGCAGTAACATGGCACCATACATTAGTAAGTCTTCCAGTAACATGGTACCAGTAAGTGTTACAGTAACATGGCACCATACATTAGTAAGTTGTAAGGGTAGCATGGCACCAGTAAGTGTTACAGTAACATGGCACCATACATTAGTAAGTCTTACAGTAATATGGCCCCAGTAAGTGTTACAGTAACATGTCACCATCCATTAGTAAGTCGTACAGTATCATGGCACCAGTAAGTGTTACAGTAACATGGCACCATCCATTAGTAAGTCTTACAGTAAAATGGCACCAGTAAGTGTTACAGTAACATGGCACCATACATTAGTAAGTGTTACAGTAACATGACACCATCCATTAGTAAGTCTTACAGTAACATGGCACCAGTAAGTGTTACAGTAACATGGCACCATACATTAGTATGCGTTACAGTAACATGGCACCATACATTAGTAAGTGTTGGAGTAACATGGCACCATCCATTAGTAAGTGTTACAGTAACATGGCACCATATATTAGTAAGTCTTACAGTAACATGGCACCAGTAAGTGTTACAGTAACATGGCACCATCCATTAGTAAGTGTTACAGTAACATGGCACCATCCATTAGTAAGTCTTACAGTAACATATGGCATCAGTAAGTGTTACAATAACATGGCACCATACATTAGTAAGTGTTACAGTAACATGCACCATACATTAGTAAGCGTTACAGTAACATGGCACCAGTAAGTGTTACAGTAACAAGGCACCATACATTAGTAAGTGTTACAGTAAAATGGCACCATACATTAGTAAGCGTTACAGTAACATGGGACCATACATTAGTAAGTGTTACAGTAACATGGCACCAGTAAGTGTTACATTAACATGGCACCATACATTAGTAAGTGTTACAGTAACATGGCACCATACTTTTGTAAACGTTACAGTATCATGGTACCATACATTAGGAAATGTTACAGTAACATGGCACCATCCATTAGTAAGTGGTACAGTAACATGGCACCATCCATTTGTAAGTTTACAGTAACATGGCACCATACATTAGGAAGTGTTACAGTAACATGGTACCATACATTATTAAATGTTACAGTAACATGGCACCATCCATCAGTAAGTGATACAGTAACATGTTACCATCCATTAGTAAGTTTACAGTAACATGGCACTAGTAAGCGTTACAGTAACATGGCACAATACATAATTAAGTGTTACAGTAGCATGGCACCATCCATTAGTAAGTTTACAGTAACATGGCACCATACATTCGTAAGTGTTACCTTAACATAGCACCATACATTATTAAAGTGTTACAGTAACATGGCACCAGTAAGTGTTGCAGTAACATGGCACCATACATTAGTAAGTGTTACAGTAACATGGCACCATCCATTAGTAAGTTTATATTAACATGGCACCATACATTAGTAAGTGTTACAGTAACATCGCACCATACATTAGTAAGTGTTACAGTAACATCGCACCATACATTAGTAAGTGTTACATTAACATCACACCATATATTAGTAAGTGTTACATTAACATGGCACCATCCATTAGTAAGTTTACAGTAACATGGCACCATACATTAGTAAGTGTTACAGTAACATCGCACCATACATTAGTAAGTGTTACAGTAACATCGCACCATACATTAGTAAGTGTTACATTAACATCACACCATATATTAGTAAGTGTTACATTAACATGGCACCATACATTAGTAAGTGTTGGAGTAACATGGCACCATACATTAGTAAGTGTTACAGTAACATGGCACCAGTAAGTGTTACAGTAACATGGCATCATACATTAGTAAGTGTTACAGTAACATGGCACCATCCATTAGTAAGTTTACAGTAACATGGCACCATACATTAGTAAGTGTTACAGTAACATGGTACCTTCCATTAGTAAGATTACAGTAACATGGCACCAGTAAGCGTTACAGTAACACGGCACAACACATAAGTAAGTTTTACAGTAGCATGGCACCATACATTAGTAAGTGTTACAGTAACATGGCACCAATAAGTGTTACAGTAACATGGCACCATACTTTAGAAAGTGTTACAGTAACATGGCACCATACATTAGTAAGTGTTGCAGTAACATGGCACCATACATTAGTAAGTTTACAGTAACAGGGCACCACCATACATTAGTAAGTGTTACAGTAACATTGCACCATCCATTAGTAAGTTTATAGTAACATGGCACCATACATTAGTAAGTGTTACAGTAACATTGCACCATCCATTAGTAAGTTTATAGTAACATGGCACCATCCATTCGTAAGTTTACAGTAACAGGGCACCACCATACATTAGTAAGTGTTACAATAACATGGCACCATCCATTCGTAAGTTTACAGTAACAGGGCACCACCATACATTAGTAAGTGTTACAGTAACATTGCACCATCCATTAGTAAGTTTATAGTAACATGGCACCATACATTAGTAAATGTTACAGTAACATGGCACCATCCATTCGTAAGTTTACAGTAACAGGGCACCACCATACATTAGTAAGTGTTACAGTAACATGGCACCATCCATTAGTAAGTTTATAGTAACATGGCACCACCATACATTAGTAAATGTTACAGTAACATGGCACCATCCATTCGTAAGTTTACAGTAACAGGGCACCACCATACATTAGTAAGTGTTACAGTAACATGGCACCATCCATTAGTAAGTTTATAGTAACATGGCACCACCATACATTAGTAAATGTTACAGTAACATGGCACCATCCATTCGTAAGTTTACAGTAACAGGGCACCACCATACATTAGTAAGTGTTACAGTAACATGGCACCATCCATTAGTAAGTTTATAGTAACATGGCACCATACATTAGTAAATGTTACAGTAACATGGCACCATCCATTCGTAAGTTTACAGTAACAGGGCACCATACATTAGTAAATGTTACAGTAAGATGGCACCATCCATTAGTAAGTTTATAGTAACATGGCACCATACATTAGTAAATGTTACAGTAACATGGCACCATCCATTCGTAAGTTTACAGTAACAGGGCACCATACATTAGTAAATGTTACAGTAACATGGCACCATCCATTCGTAAGTTTACAGTAACAGGGCACCACCATACATTAGTAAGTGTTACAGTAACATGGCACCATCCATTAGTAAGTTTATAGTAACATGGCACCATACATTAGTAAATGTTACAGTAACATGGCACCATCCATTCGTAAGTTTACAGTAACAGGGCACCATACATTAGTAAGTGTTACAGTAACATGGCACCATACATTAGTAAGTTTATAGTAACATGGCACCATACATCAGTAAATATTACATTAAGGGGGGGGGGGGGGGTAGCACCCCTAAATTGAACCTCATATTTTTGTGTCTCTGGACCCTAAAATTGTGTGAAATTCATTTTTTGTGCTACTAAACATCGTCTGGACTGTGTGAGAATAAACAAACCAAATATTTTTAAAATTGGCCCCAAAATGGCTCCGTAATGGCCGAAAGTCCCCTTTTTGCGTCAAGGGCTATTTCTCCACCAATATTTGTTGAAATTTGTTGGAATGAGTTCAGAAGAACCCTGCATCCAATTCTTCTGAACAAATTTTGTCTCAAATACTCTGGAGGATTTTCAGAACAAAAAGGACCCAAAAAAGGGATTTTTTTGGGCCTTTTTGATATAAAAAGGCTCCAGGGCATTTCCAACCAAATTTGTTCAATTTTTAATGGAGAAAGGTAATTTCAGCTAAAATTGGTTGAGAAATAGCCTTTTTTCATGAAAAAAAAATCATTCTGAGATATATTTATTAGGTGATAGTGTAAAACATTGAACCCAATATACTTTATGGTGCAACGGGAAAATCCGCTCGGGGAAGAAAATTAAAATAAATAAAAAAATCGCAAGATGGTGTCATGAAAATGAAGTCTCATCTCACTGCTTACTGTACAGTATACAAATAAAGTCAATCAACAAAGCAGTTAAACGATCTATTCGGCTTCTAGACTGCCGATAACTTATAGCGCTTCGGATGAATTCATTAATTTTAACCCACCAACCACAACATTCTTCCTCCAAAAAATTATAATGATTAGCGGAAAAATATACGTTATAATGTTTAACAGTTAAACTATATGATTTCTAATTTCTAAAATTAAATAATTCCTTGCTTTTTGATTTCTATGCATGCTATTCATGTGCAGTGCATGATATATATACAATTACTATGCATTACTGTAGGTAGTAGTTACCTTATTATTGAGTGTATATTGTAGGCAGGGTCCATATACCCTCACCCTTTTTAAATATATGCCTTCCTTACAAGGCTTTCACCCGTTAAACAGTTGTTTTATATTCGCAAGGGATAGAAGGATAGCACGACTGTATCATAAATGGGTGCTTAAAGTTTAAGGAACAATTCAAACCTTCCCGCTATTTTAGATAATACCATTTTTCTATGTTCAACAATAACTTTGTCAAAAATGAATGAAATTCAACGAAATTTTTCATTCTTGCTAAACATATTGAGCTAGTTATATCAACTTTATAGCAATTTTATTCATATCTGTACCGTGAGAGCACTTTTTATGGAAAGGGCCCGCCATACAATTGTGAAATATAGTGCTGCTCGAAGGCTTGTCAAAAATCAGACTAGCTCTTACGTTTTGGGTAATAACTTGAGTTTGAGAAAAGATATGAGAAAACTGCTTGCAGATTTGAAATCTCCATTAAATTCGGCACATGATAGAATAAAAAAAGGTTTTTTTCAATTTCCAAAATAGAGGGGTGCTACCCCCACCTCCCCTTAAATAATAATAATATTGTAATAATATTTCAGCCTCACTCATTGCAACTGCGACGATGGTTTGAGAAGCTGTTTGGGACTGATCTACGGGCCCGTAGTCAACGCACTTGCTATGCAACAGCTCTGACGTCAAACACGCTCCCCAAAGGTTGTCATGGATACGCCCGCGGATTAGGGTTGTCGCCATGGATACAGACATAATACTCGGTCATTGTTTTGTTTTCAATAATCCATCGCATGAAATATTTCCCATAAATTGGTGTCGTGCATAAACTTGTGGAGTTCTGGTGGCGGTAGGTAGTTTTCGGTTTAATTAGTTTCAAGTAATAAGTAATATTTAATTTATGTATAATTATTAACATTTATCAATAGAGTAGGCCTATAATCAATTATGCAATTAATTTATTAACAATGCAACATATTCGCAACGTTTATAATAAAACAAATTATTGTTAACATTATAGTTTGAGATGTTAAAATCAATGCTTATTATCTGTATCAGGTTACACACTGTGGCATTCAAAATGTTTTATAGTTGAATGGCATTTAGAATGAATAAAATGTATAGAGATGGCCTAGTAACGCTATTCAATAGAGGAATGGCCTACTAATTACATCTCAACTCAACTCGAGTGAGAGTAGCTTGCATTGTTTGTACATGACAAACATAACCTCGTCTGTCATAGACAGAGTGTAAGGCATATAACAATTACACCATACACCATATCTGGTTTGGCAACTAAATTCCTTTGTCCTACCTACTGCAAAGCTCAGCATTAGTTGATTGAATGGACAGAACTTTCCACACCATCTTGTGTCTCAACTAAAATACATTGCATCTAATTGTTTTATTTATAAATCTTTTGGCCATCTTTAATACTGTGGAGACTATGTTTATAAATGTGTATATTTAATCAACCAGATAATATGATTTTCCATAGGCTAACATTATAGTTTGAAATGTAAAAATCAATGTTTAATATTTGTATCAGGTTACACACTGTGGCATTCAAAATGTTTTATAGGTGAATGGCATTTAGCGGCTTTCCTTCAGACCATAGGCAAAGATTGTTGAGGAAATTTACTTTGGTTTACTCTACTGTGCCATTCAGGTGAATGGATTTGAGTAATTGCCAAGTTACAGAGTGGAATCTCTCTCTCTGACCATAGGTAAATAGGCAAACATTGTTGATGGAATTTACATTTGATTGATGACCTCCGACTTGCTTAATGGCATCTTGACGCCGTCTCTAGTTAGCAAGTCGTAAGACTTGATTACTGTAAGAATTGTTGACTGACTGGCTGGCTGAAAAATAGAGATAAATGAAAAAACGCCATAGGCGCAATGATAAAAACACCAGCTGGCGCTCATGAAAAATGTTTAGAGAGGCCTAGCAATGCTATTCAATAGAGGAAGGCCCAACTAATTACATCACAACTCAACCTGAGTGAGAGTAGCTCACATTGTTTGTACAAGACAAATAAACATTGTCTGTCATAGACAAGTGTAAGGCATAGAACAATTACACCATCTGGTTTGGCAAATAAATTACATTGTTCCTAGCTTATCACTGCTTATTATCTGTATCAGGTTAAATACTGTAGCCTTCAAAATGTTTTATAGGTGATTGATATATAGTGAGTGACTATGCTGAATGACTGTTTGTTACAGAGTACTTCTGCACTGTACTCTCATCTATTAATACTATGGAGACTGTATGTTTAAAAGGCTGCATGTTTACTCAGCTTCATGATTCTTCATAGGCTAACATCATAGTTTGAAATTATTAATTAGATTAACTATTAAATAGGAACAATATTACAAATTGACTGAAAGGGCGGACGTGGAATCAGTGCGGAGCTCCGGTACCAGAACATTGGTTCCAAGAAAGAGGACTGGGTCCTCAAGGCACCAGCACTCCAGCGCCAGGAGCGAGATATCCGGATCAGCGCGTAGTTCCCAAGGGGGTCAACCCCTCCGAGATCAGTTACGAGAACAGAGGGCACTGGCCCTTAAAGTCCGGATGGAAGATGAATACGTTCAATTGCAGATCGAACAGGACGTACTAGCAGAAGAAAGACATAAACAAGAGGCCGAAATACAGGCCAAAAGACGTAAACAAGAAGCCGAAATGCGTAAACGAGAGGCTGAACAACAGGCCGAAATACGGAAACAAGAGGCCGAACAACAGGCTGAAATACAGAAACAAGAGGCCGAACAACAGGCCGAAATATGGAAACAAGAGGCTGAAATGCGTAAACGGAATGCCGAGGCCCAAGCACTTCTTATTGACAAGGAGAATGCGGATATTGCTAAACTCGCAGACTATGAAGCCGCACTCATAGAACGAGACCTTCAACTATATGAGGACTGGGAAAAGGGTATAGAACAGGACTATGAACCAATTCCGGTTCCGGAATTAGAAAAGTCGATTACACCACCAGCAGTAAAACCTCCGAAACCCGAATTCCCGCTGGTCATACGGTCCACACTCTCGGCGCAAGCACCGGTTTTCCGCCCCCCACTGGTTACGCTTAAGAATGAGGAACTTTCCCCTCCAATCCTCCGGCATCGAGCGATCACAAGTACGAGCCTGACAGGGACTCGGAACGTGACGCCACCCCTCGATCCACTAATCCATTCACGTCCACTCCGAAAATCCGTAACTGCAATGTTATTAAAACTCCACCTCTTATCGATCCATCATCTATGGGAGAGAGTGTTAGTAACTAGGGACCTCCTAGTCATTCTAGTTCGGACGACATCGGTATCATCCGAGACTTGGAGAACCGCCTGGCTATGCCTAAGATGGAAATCCGTACCTTCGAGGGTGATCCCGTTGAAATTAAAAAACGGTTCTTCGCTCAAACCGGATCGACGGACATCACCGATGCACAAAAGTTGGTATATTTGTCTCAGTATCTGGGTGAAAAACCATGCCGTATTATGAGATGTTTTGAAGGAGGATCCCACGAGGCGTACCACGATGCATGGAAAATGGTCGATAAAAGATATGGCAATGTTGGAACCATAATTAACAAGACACTTGAAAAACTGATACAGGATGCTGGATCCCTAGGGGACCCACAGAATATCCAAGAGTTTTCGGACTCAATGAAGGATGCTTATTATACCCTGAAACCATTAAACAAGGAGGAACAAGTGAATAATATCTTAAACCTCCGACAAATTGCCCGGAAATTCCCCGGATGGCTACAATGTAAATGGGCATATAAATGTGTAGATCTCAGACAAATACACCCGGATCGGGATCCTAGTTTTCTTGAAATGTCGGCATTCCTAGATGACATCTCCTAGGTCATGAACGACTCCATGTTCTCTAAACAGAGTCTCTCCAAGTTGGATTGGATAGAGAGCACTTCTCGGAGCAGGGCACCCACTCCAAAACCGAGATTCCGCCCTCCCCCGGTAAGTACGATGGCCATCACCATGGCCGAGGATTCGGATGACGAGGATTATGAGGAACCGATGTCGGCAGAAGAATGGGCGTGCTATCTGGCAAATTGGGCGCCTGAGAGGGAAGGCACAACAATCTCCCTTCTATATCTCTTCTGCGGAGAGAAGCACAAAGTAGAATTCTGCAGAAAGTTCCAGTTTGCAGAACTAGTTCAGCACTTTGAGGCAATCATGAAACACCGAGGATGCTTCCGGTGTCTTGGCACAGGCCATTATATGAGGGATTGTGAACAGAGGTCCTGTTGTGCGGTTTGCAACGATCTACGACATCACACGCTCCTCCACACTCCTGCAAACTTTGACTTCACTACACTACCATTCCCTATCGAGTCCAAGCGGAGAGGGGAGACAAACCACATCTCAAAGGGTCCTCGGATGATCCAGCGGAGAGAAACGAACCCGTTCAAGACCACCGCTGACGTAGCACACTTTACCAGTATATCGGCTACGGTCAACTTAATCAACCGACGGTACATGGTCTTTGCCAAGGTAATACCGGTGAGGATCCAAGGCGTCGGGAAATCCGTGACCACACTTGCGTTCCTGGATAATGGGTCAGATGGGACCATAATCAACAGGGACTTTCTGGAACAGTTGGGTCTAGAATATGAGCCCTGTAAGCGACCCATACAAACTATAACGGACCATAAGGAAGTGGAGTCCGGAGAGGTGCAACTCAGTGTAGAAGGGGTTATGGAAGGTTATGAAAAGGTAAAACTAACTATTAAAACGCCCTGGTGCATACCGATCTCAGAGTGCGATTCTGACAATCCTCTGAATACACACCCCTCATACAACTAGATCGAGAGGATGTAGATCTAAGATGCCCACCATTGGACGTTAATATAATTATTTTACTTATCGGACTCGATACCCCAGAATTACATATACCTACTGGAGATATCGCCCTTTCCGTAAAGCTGGATGACGGTTTCTATGCAGAGCGCACTATTATGGGATGGACGCTCTGCGGTATTAAAGAGGAAACCACCGACACCTATACATACCTTCCAAAGTGTCAGATCGAAGGGAATACAACATCCGTGGGTTACTGTTCGGCGACCAATATGGATGAGGATCTATTCCTAGAAATGGAGAAGACACAACAAGAAATGATGAAATACTTCAACCTGGAAACCCAAGAATTCGCCGAAAAAGAGGAAAACCCATCAGAGGAGGACCAATACTCTATGGACGTCCTGGACCAAGCAGTGTTTAAGGATGGGCATTGGTGCTCACCAATGTTATGGAAGGATCTGGACAGACCGAACGCTAACAATGCTAGTATGGCCCTGAGGAGGCTAAAAGGGATCTTGCGCAGATTGTACGAGCTACCCAAGATCAAAGAAAAGTATAACAACGTAATTAAGAGATACCTGGAAGATGGATTGGTGGAGATGGTTCCCCGGGACGAACTGCAGGGGACAAAACAGACTAACTATCTTCCGACCCACTATGTAGTAGAGGCCCAGAAGGGCGGAAAGATCCGGGTCGTGAATGATGCGGTGGCTATGTACCAAGGTGAATCATTGAATAGCCAGCTATACACCGGACCCAACATATACAGTCCGCTGATCGGCGTATTAATCTGATTCCGGGAGAATAAAGTCGCCTTCACGTGCGACATCAAAGCAATGTTCCACCAAGTGCGAACTCTACCACGAGATTCTGATTGCCTTTGTATTCTATGGACAGACAAAGCATTAACCCCACAAGAGATAAATCAACTTACCTTGGAGGATGTGGACGTAATGCGTATGATCGTCCGGATCTTCGGTGCTAAAGATTCGCCAGTCGCATGCAGCGACATGCTAAAAAAACTGCGACCCTGTGCGAAAATGAGTTTCCTCCGACTGTCATTGAGACCACCCGGAGATGTTTCTATGTGGACGACGGATGCGCTGGGGTCGAGAATGTTGACGAGGCACATCAGCTTGCCATTGGAATGGTAGAATGCTTAAAGAGGGGAGGTTTCCCCCTAGTAAAATTTAGATCACACGACAAAGAGCTTATGGAAAGGCTCCCGGAATAAATTAAATTGGATAATGATAAAATGTATTCCGAGGGTGTAGACCACCGCGTACTCGGTATTGAATGGGACATAAAACAGGACCAGTTTATCTTCAAACATAACCACCTGCCCAAACCAATGACAAAGAGGGGATGTTTATCCGTGAAGAGTGCCATATTCGATCCTTTGAATTTCATATCCCCAGTAATGTTGGCCGGAATGAATCGAATTAAAGAAATGTGGATCGAAGGACTGGGGTAGGATGAAGAACTCCCCCCACACCTTAGCACCAAAGGGAAGAAGTGGACGGAGCAACTCGAAAAGCTACACCTCATGCGGATTCCTCGACTGTTCTTCCTCGACAAGCTGCCCACCGATATATTCCAGCTCCATACCTTCTCGGATGCCTCGAATACCGGAATCGGTGTGGTTACATATATACGGAGATTAAACCAAGATGGAAACGGCGATATTAGTTTCTTATTGTACAAAGCGAAGATGGCATCCGGGGAATTTGTGGCGACCATCCCGAGGCTCGAGATGCAAGCCGCAGTCTGGGCCGTAAGACAAAACCGCATGATCATGCGAAAGAATCCCCATTGAATCTCAACATTTCTGGGTCGATTCTAGCATCATGCTCTACTACCTCCATTCACCATCACGGCGACACACAACATTCGTGGCGAACCGGGCCACGGAAATAAAACAGTGCACCAACAGTGGCATCACGTAAATGGGAAAGAGAACCTGGCAGGACTTATCGAGCCAAGGCGCCACCCCACGACAGCTCGGTAAGAGTAAACTTTGGCTTACGGGTCCAGAGTTCCTAAAGCAACCGCAACGAACCTAGAGCACCCAATTCGATCCCGGATTAGATAGCGGGAAATACTCGGAAGATGATAAGGAGATCCGCAAAGTCCATGGGAGCGCCACCGTAGAGATTTATAGCTGTCTGACTGAGCCTGTAAAGGACTCGGGCAGGCACTATAACGTTGCGACCACCGAGCAACCAGCTGCATCCCTACGACTCCTTAGAGAACAGACCTCCTCGATGAAACGTTTCATCCACCATGCTATGACCCTTCGTAATTTCCTGCGGTGGAAGGATAACAAACCGATAGTTTGGCGGAGTATATAAGAGCTCATTATAGCGGAGAAATGTATTGTGAGATATGTCCAGAAAGAAAGTTTCCCCATTCCCCCGGGAGAAGCTCAACACGGGCAGGACTTTGAAACCTGACAGCCCGGTCTACCAGTTGAGACCCATGATGGGAGAGGACGGATTGATCCGCCTTAATACCCGGATGGCGAACACCCCGGTCGAGTATGAAATTAAGTATCCGGCACTTTTGCCAGGAACATCTATACTATCCAAGCTGCTAGTCCAACAATGTCATGAGGAAAATCATCACGCGGGCCAAAACTTGATCAGGGCCAATATCTGGCAACGATACTGGATCACCCACATCCAGCCACTGATTCGGAAAGTATTGAAACGGTGTTACCCTTGCAGGAGATATCTAGCGCCACTGCTCACCCAAAGAATGGCCGATCTGACCATGCGGCTCCAGTCCGACTCACCGCTGTTCTACGTAACTGGCGTAGACTGTTTCGGACCATTTACGGTTATCGAGCGACGATACAACATTAAATGCTGTGGAGCCATCTTTACATGCCTGAGGTCGAGGGCGATCTACCTGGACCTCATAGTGTACCTCATGCAGCACACATTCATCAACGCCCTGCGTCGGTTCGTGGCGAACAATGGATCATGCCGCCATATGTACTCAGACAATGGAACAAACTTTGTGGGAGGAGAAAGGGAACTCAGAAAGTCTATTGAGGGATGGTTTACCGACAAAACCGCATCGCACGTTTGGAAGGAACACCACATCCAATGGCACTTCCAGACACCCCTAGCACCCCATATGAGCGGGGTATGGGAGAAACTCATTGATCTAGAGAAATGATCCATGCGGATTGCGTTAGGGGATACCCGGGTCACCCATGATACGTTGCACACCACATTCTGCGAAATCATGGACACCTTAAACAACCGGCCAATCATTCCCATCCATGACGACCCAACCTATCTAGAACCCCTTACACCCAACCATCTAACCTCGGCCTAAGACCGACATTTTTCCGGAGGCCACTTTCCCGGATCCCAAAGTCATCGCGAAACACACCAACTGGAGAAGGCCCAAGCATTGGCGGCGCATTGGTGGAGAATCTGGGCCCAGGAGTACCTTATAACCCTCCGAACGAGGCTGAAGTGGAACGATACATACCTGAATGTCGCAGTTGGCGATATGGTACTAGTCAAGGAAGACCTTAAAGACCGCGTCCACTGGCCTGTAGCACGTGTCGTGGAGATAACCCCAAGCAAAGATGGACTTGCGAGAACGGTGACGATACGAATAGCGAAGGGCCACTACCAACGCCCTATCCAGAGGCTTTGCCTTCTCGAAGGCAATGACAGTGGTGACTCCATGAGAGGTGATAAGTTCCCTACTCAACTCAGGATCCTGCTGCGGACATTGGTGACAATAACAAACCCGTTTAACCCTTCCCATCCTGTTAACAAACTCTTTAAATGTGATTTACCGACAATGATTATGGACTCCCCTTAAACCAACTGTAACCACGCATGGTATTTGTGTTTCCTCGTGTGTTAAGTGGAGTCCAGCATCACCCTGCTGATGGTTCGACTGACGCAGGGTAGTTTATGTTTTGTTCACCCTGATTTTGGTCATCAGGACCAACTACCTTGGATTATCGGAAATGAGAAAGATTCGAAGTGGAATTCATTGTATCCATTGTGTTGTATTGTGTTGTCCGTTGCGTGTGCAGTTTGGGGCGTAGGAGGTGTAACGAGTCCAGCTGTAGATCCCGGACTGCCGCGCAACACCCCGTCTATCACGTTATTCTGGTGGAACCGTTACGTGCAGTTTGGGGCATAGGCGGTGTAACGAGTCCAGCTGTAGATCCCAGAATGTTGCGTAACACCATTCTATATGACTTTATCGATAGAGACGTTATGTTCCTCAGCCACGTTATTCTGGTGATTCCCTGGTGCATTCCACGTGACTTCGTCGGCTGAGCTTTATGTTTCTGGGAGTGTTA
Organism: Nemertoderma westbladi; assembly: GCA_032718475.1. NCBI lineage: Eukaryota > Metazoa > Xenacoelomorpha > Nemertodermatida > Nemertodermatidae > Nemertoderma > Nemertoderma westbladi. The sequence continues at coordinate 39,120 of JAUCBJ010006460.1, read as the reverse complement.
TTCTGGTGGGTCCCTGGTGCATTCCACGTGACTTCACTTCCAGCATTCTATTCATTGTCCGTTATGTGTGCAGTTTGGGGTGTAGGCGGTGTAACGAGTCCAGCTGTAGATCCCAGACTGCCGCGTAACACCCCTTCCACAACGAAAATTACCCAAGAAGATGGTTGAATGTAATTAGAAATGATGAAAAGAAACAGATAACTCAACTATAAACTGAATGATGACGCGTATGAATGACGCGTATGACGCACCCTGATGCTTTGCGCTTATAACCAATGATGAAAGCCGGGGGGCTATAACCCCAATGAAATGTGTAATAATGATGTGATGGTGAATAAAATGATGTAATGATGGAATAAATGATATAATGTGGGATAAATGATGAAATGTGAAAGAAATGAAATGAAATGTGAAATGTATAAACTTTAGAAATAAAAAAGACAAAAAAAAGTATAACATTTAGAATGGAAAAATAATTTGAAAAAGAAGTGGACATAAAAAGTCAAAAAACTGCTTGGATAATAATGTATAGCTATAGTAACTGTAAATACTGAATGTAGTAGCAATAAGATGGTAGATGCCTATATAGCAATAATATTAACTACATTAAAAATAACTATTCTGCAGTCGCTATAGAATCAGACTTTCTGGATTTAATTTAATTTAATTTAATTCTGGATTAACTGATTTAATTTGTAACAGACATAATTTACAATATGGACCCGAATCGCCGGATTCTTGGCGAATTACGTAATACGATTGATTTATTGCTCTATCCACAGCCTGGATCTCCTAGTTTTGATGTGAAATGGAACAACCTGTTGAGCGAGAACGTGCGAGTCATTCGTTTCTCCAGGAGGGAGGTCCCGGATTCCCGTAACCTGCAGACGCTCCAGTTCACCGACGCAATTACGAGCCTGAAAGGGACTCGGAATGCTGAGGTAACCGGAGGAGGAGAGTCTGGGATACGTTCCGGCGAAGCGTTTACAAATCCCGGTGCCTAATATACGACAACGAGGGCAATGCGACATCGACTCCGAAGGCGGTTACAATTGCGCGATGTCAGAGTTTCATTGACGACAAGAGTACATATCTCGCACACTGGGGAAATCTGGCGGAATGTACGGCGACGCTGCGAGTGGAACGAATGACAGTCATCCAAAACCGAGACGACTATAAAGAGAAATACGAGACGAAGGAGTACAGTTGGTTGCTAATCATCGTCCTCGGAACCCTAGATGGATTGGTACTGATATGTCGAATCTTCCCGACACCCCAACAGGAATTACGGACAGCCGGGGCGATCTGGTTATTACCATCGGCGATCCAACAGGTATTGCTCGACTTCGATATTATCAAGATCCCGTCGGATATAAAGGCGGATCTCTGGAATGACTATACCAACGTAGAGAGGACATTAGCGCGATCAGCCACTTCATCGACACCCAAACCAAAGGAGATACCAAGACGCTAGACGTAATCGAATCCTGGGACCTGCACGGACCATTCGATATCCCCATGATTACCGATCTCCTTGGCGCAGATGAACCTATAGTATCATTGGAAGGAGAGGAGTTATGGAAACATGAAGGCACTCTGCTATCCACACCAAAACGTCAACTCGAACCGGAAGTCGCCTACGGATCAGCCGCTAAATGTATTGCCGCGACTGAGCCTGCGACGGAATCTGGCGTAACTACTCCGCTTGGCTCCGGTAGTCCGGCGAGAGAGCTAGTTCCCACCCTCGCCTCGCGACAATGACTTCGACAATGCATGCAAGAGATTATCTCCATACCCGTTTCCTGGAGGAGAGGATTGGTCCACAGAAACTTCAAGTACCAGTACACTGCGGACCCGATCGGCTATCCAAGTTACGATGGGTCCTAGTATACCGCCAACCCCTGGAGACCTTCTCGGGATTCCTTCGGCGAATGTTCCTGCACCCCTTCGCCAACCGGCGGTTTGCTACGGCTCCTACCATTCCACAAGACCCGATGAGACTCACAAGATGGTACGCGGAACAGACGGAGTGGATCCACCATCAGGAACGGGTGCCTGAGATGCATCCAGCGGACCATAAAGAAGGATACCGTAATGAGGCCCAACTCCGCAACAGCACAGCGTTCCGTGGGCTCCCGGTTACGACAATTATTCCGAAAAAGGATAGACGACTGGAATACTACGCCGGCGTACAGATTCCGATCTTCTTTGGTCGGGAAATGCAACTCGATGTTTGCAGTAGCTGCAGTTCAGATCAATGTCCATGCGGAAAGAAACAACGAGTTACCGAACCGTGCTTCCAAATCCTTGGGATACTCTATTGTCCATACTGCGCTACCCCGGGCCATGACGTAGCGGTTTGCCGGACACTCTATAACGTGTGTACAATGTGCGGATTCCATGGGCATACAGCGAGCCCTCGATGCCACATTAAATGTCCCACTAAGGACATTATGGCTACCCGGGAACATGGTTATGTTCAAGACGTACGCCAATGCACACGTAAAGACTAGAGTGCGACTGAGTGCCCGAAAACGTCGCACAAGAGATGGCGTGCGGATACTTCTCGTTCCCCGAACGCCTCCATACTGTAAAGACCTTGCCTTTCCACTATGTTGATTTATTGCTTAGCGCCAATTAGACGTCTCTATTCGTATACGGAAGGGTTTGGAGATGGAGAGTGGTTCCAGGCGGCCCGATCCACGGAGCTGGAGAGGAGAAAAGATCTTATCTCGAATACTCCCCGAGGAATGGCCGCCAGGAGGCAGGCTGCGGCGATGCTCACGTTGGACAACAATACTCGTCTTCCCACACTGGCGATCATTGAAAGTCGATGGGCGTAGAAAAGGAAAGCATATCAGAGCAGGAGATAGAAGACCAGGACATTTTATAGACACTTATTCGAACATTTATTTTTATACGTACGTAAAATCAAAACTATGCAATAGTAAAAAATTGGTTTTTTATATGGGGAAATAACCTACGCAAACTCGATCTACCGATAGACCTCACGAAGGTCATTGGGGGGGGGGGGGGGGGGGGGGGGACTGTTCGCGGTATTTCACTTTATCATAACGCGAGGTACATATTTTTTGGATTTATCTTTTATGAATGTGCCAATATCAGTACTGGGTGCGGGAACATAAAATTTGGGCATATTTGATAGACCGGGGGCGAGTTATGGGTGAATCTTGGGGCGACTTACGGGGCATGGGAATAATATCAGATATTTAAGGGTCAGGGGTGGGAGGCAAAATCAAGCAATACTCTAAGCTGTCAGGGTTGCCTGATAGTTATTTAGGCCTAGACAACCTTCTTCTACTTTGGTAGTTGGTAACCCGCTAGGCCTGGGGACAAGGACTGCCCTTAGCGGTTCCTGGCCACCAGCGGTGATTACGAGGCTGAAAAGGATTCGGAAAGCTTAGCTGGTTGTGCCAGGGATTTGCGATGGGAACTGACAGATCCTAAGTGGTTTCCGGTGCGTTGGCTACGACTGAGCCTGAAAGGGACTCCATCACATTGGGGACTTGCGAAGGATCGACTGACCGGATGAAGAGGAAGGGTTCGACGAGGACTGAATTCCTGGCGTGGGTTCCACGACTGGCATTAGTCCGAGCCTGAAAGGGACTCAGAAAGCTCCGACAGTTGGGACTCACAATGGGCCGACAGATCCCTAGCTAAGCCGTACCGCTTTCCTGATGACTGATCCCTTCGGGGTTCGGGAAGGGTGGGACGGACATGCGACAGGGTCGAAAGACAGAGGACAGGACTCTACTGGCCTACCGACTATTCGGAGCAGGTTCTCGGCTACCGATGCGATTACGAGCCTGAAAAGGATTCGGAAAGCTTAGGTGGTTGGGACCCTGCGATGAACCGACAGACCCCTAGCTAAGCCGTACTGCTTTCCTGATGACTGATCCCGTCAGGGATTGGGAAGGGTAGGACGGACATGCGAAGGATCGACCGACACTGACACTACGGTACCGGGACTAGGACCGAGGGAAAATGTGTAACATTAGTTAGGTCAAAATCTGTAAGCGAACAGTGGGTAATTAAATAATTTACTGTAGGAATGTATATTTGTGTATTATTGTGAATATTTGGTATATTGGTGTGGGGAAGCCCAAATTATTCTCAATCAGATTTCAATCAGAGTTCAAGTTACATTAAAGATTATATCCAACTGATGGATTATTTCACTATAAAATAGCATTTGTAGTTAATGTAAAAACTTTCTAAAATCCGACGCATTTTGATTAAATTACAGTAATGTAATATGCCTATTCATATTGGTACACATAAAACCCGTAGGTATTCTAATGGCGCAGTGGTCAGATGGTTAAGGCGTTGGTTACATTTCAGATAGGTTACGAGTTCGAATCCCAGTCGGGAAATTTGCATTTTTGGGCAATTTATTTTCATTTGATATAATTTGATAAACCAATGAGGTGCGTACAACATATGGAACGATGAGTTGGGCCAATCATAGGGCATGGAACATCTTATTGCTCCAATGTGAGGCCATGGAATGCTCTGGAAGGTTCTAGCAGATTCTATGTCCCAGATTTAGTATATAAGGGCTGGTTTGCCTTCGGTTATCATTCTAGTTATCACTCTTGGACTTGCTCACTAATTTATCATTCTAGTTATCACTCTTGGACTTGCTCACTAATGTTAACTCTTGTTAACTTAGTATTTGTTTCTTTTGTTATAAATCTAGTAATCTGTTTGATAAATCTTTGTAAAACTGTAAATATACTGTAAACTTTTGAACATGTATATTTCCAAATGTCCACCATTGGGACAGCTAAGCATTGGGAAGATGGCCGCCTAGACCGTTAGGCCGTCAGCAACGCAGGGAAGATGTCCACAACGCGCCAGCGCCCACATTAGATTAGACCGCGCACCCCCTTCGCCCTTCGAAATACTCCACCTTGCCATGCAGCGCCCGATTTCCGAGGAAGGTAAGACTTTGTTTGACGCCCTTGCCCGACGTAAGACCTATAGATCAGGGTAAGCGTGACGCCATCCTGGGACGCCGCAAAATTTAGGATCAAATAGTTAGATTCAGACAAAACCTCCATATTACAAATCCCTGGGTTAACCTGTATCTCTTACAGGTGCGAACTATTGCCGTTCGTCAGTACGCGAGTACATATTAGGTACAGACAGCATATGTTCCATAATTTAGTGATTCGTAATACTGACAGTTCGGTACCGGTTTGCTTTGTAGAACATACATTAGTACCCCCCCCCCCCCCCCCCCCTGTCTGAACCTTAGTTATTTGATCAGGCAAGGAGTATTTCTGCTACCGGCACTTCACTTGGCCTAGGGAGGTTTATTAATATCCTACCGCGCCTTGCCACGTACTGATAGGTATTGCTGCTAACCACCACGACAACAAAGTTCTAGAATAAAATTTGTATACCAGATCAGCTAACGTACGGTAGCAATTAACCCCTATTTCTTATCTTACAACCAGAATCTGGTATTTGTGCCGATCACGGGTGTAGTTACTAACACCGCAATTGCCCGGTTGAGTTGTGGATAGGAAGGAGAGAGCTTTGACGTCATTTGTAAGTATAAAGTTCTACAAAACGCGACTAGCTTATTTTCGTAGCTAGCGCACGGTATTGTTTTGGTCAGAAAATTACTAAAACCTAGTAAAATGAGATACGCCAAAATTGTTTTATTGTAACACACCCACACACACACGCCCTAAAACATATTTACCCTTAGAGTTCTACTAGTTATAGTGCACTTTAGATTACTTTTAGGCAGAATTTATCTGTAATTTACTATTTGTAGTTTGTAAATTTACGATCTGATATTTAGTTACGGCAAGAAGGATTATTTATTTTGTTATTAAACTGTTGTTTGTCTGAGCAGCGGTATTGTTACATTAGGCACGACCCCCCTTTAGACTGATTTAATACGGGATCAGTATTGTTACACTAGGTCTGTTAACCCACTAGCTCGTATATAAACCATATAAATCATACCGCGGCAAGTTACGGTATTTAGGACTGTCAGCGATAGTTAGGATTAGCTGTGTGGGGATTGTTTTCCCGTGAGTTTGGTCTGTTACTGTAACTGTACATCTGCCTCACTGGTTAGAGGACAGGTTTCCTTTTGTCTAGTTCGTAGGCATTAGACCCGCTCACGTACGTAGAATAGACACTAGGCTCTGCTCCTCGCCAGTAGTCGTTTGTGTATTGTATCTGTTTGATTAGATACCCTGGACTGGGATTTGTTGTTAGATACTGTACGAGCCCGTTACATTACTAGATCTTACGGTAAGATACATCATTACTAGGATCTGGTAAGCAGTATACTACTTGACTCCACAGTAAGGGATATTCTATAGCTTCATATTAGCAGATTTGTAGGCCGTGGGATAGTTCTTACCATGGGGGATCTTTCAGTAAGAGATATTTTCTATCTCACTTTCAGTAAGAGATATTTTCTATCTCACCTTCAGTGAGATATATTTTATTAAATATCTTAACGTAGTTATACTGTTTGCTATTTTAGAAGTTAGAGATATCTCTTTCAGTGAGAGATACTATACAAATTAGTGTATAGTATTGTTTAGATCTGTACGCTCTGAAAGTGCGTGCGCACTTTCAGTAAGAGATATTCTTATTAATTATTTAATAGGAATAGTATTTGTCCTTTCTGTAAGGCAACAATTTGTACGTTGCTTCAGTAGGCTTTTAGGGTAGCTAGTAGTTTCGTATTTAATATTTGACTAGCTAATAGTTAGTTTATAGCAATTAGTTTTACGCCATGCCATGTGTGTGCGGTGTTATTTTCGGTACTTGAAAAGGTACATAGGGTTTAAAGACCAAGTTGTATCGATACCTAGGAAGATATTTCGTAGAGTAGAAGTAAAACTCTCACCTTCGACTTTTCAGGACTCAAGGACTCATTTCTGGACCGCTTCGAGGGATTAGACCGCTTTTCGCAAAGTTTGGGAGACACAAAATTTGTCCGCGACGCCGAAAAACGGAACGACCCGTTTGTATTTGGGAATTTGCACGACTGGAAGATCAAAGGAGCGTAAGTTTTACGACTCGTGTCGTTCAAACTTAAGAGCACAGTAGTACTCAAAATTTGTGGGTTTCACTGTCTAATTAGTAGTGTTGTTGGTACTTATTTTCCCGTTAGACGTTGCTGTTTTGCCTATTATTTGTACTTGTTGATCTACATTTTGGTAACGTATACCGTTATCTCACTTATTCATACAAATTTAGCCGGTAGGCTAGATTATTACATATTTTATTATATACTTTGTTAATTTTATTTCTACCGGTTAGGGTATATATATGATATATATATATATCAAGGTAAGTTTGACATTTCGACATTTTGACATTTCGACATTCTGACTTTGTTAATTATTTGTACCGGTTAGGGTATATATATGATATATATATATACCAAGGTAAGTTTGACATTTCAACAATCCGATACTTTGACATTTTATTACCCGTACTTGATGTATATAATAAGACATGAGTGACACACCACATTCGACTCGATACCCACCTACCGACTATGACTCGTGCGACCCGGACAGATCGACAGTAGACGAACTGAGAAGGAGAACCCGAGATTCCACCGATGTCACACTGCGTGCGTCACCGGTACACCGAATGGAAATACCGGAAGCCGCAACGCGTGGCGACGGCAGAAACGAAGATTTCCTTACAGTCCCGCAGACCAGGTCACGGGAACCAGACATGGTAAGCTTGGCGGGAAGCCAAGAAAATGTTATTAGGAGTATAGGAGGACACATGGCCCAGATTACTCGAAACCTCGGAGAAGGTTTTCGCGTTTTACGTGAGTTAACCGCCCCGATGTCGAGATACGAGTTCTACACCTTACAGGTAAGGATAGAAAGTAGGGTACATGCTTCCGTAGATAAACTTAAAGGTTTACACGAACTTGCAGAGTTGCGTGGCGACAACTTTACTCAGGTAAAGATAATAGATAAGTTGGTAAGTACGAGGGAAAGCCTCATCCAGTTTAAGTCAGTAATAAGATTGGCTCAACAGGAGCAGTTCGACCAACTGCTAGGTGAGTCAGTTTCGGACGCGTTGTTGCAACCCGAAGAGGAAGAAGAACTCTATTGCCTAGACAGGAGGTTGGAGACGCTCACCAATTTTCTTCGTAGATATGCGGCGTACCGATTGAAGAACCGGAAGTCAAACCTCGAGGGACGACGGAAGTCTCGGGTCTGTCGTGCAGTTCCTGTAAGTGGGGTATTAATAAATGTTTCCACAACCCTTGGCTCCTCGAAAATACTCGAGCCAGTGTCACTCTCTGACAACCCCATCTGCGCCAGTTCCAGCCTGCGCTTCTGTTTGGTTTGATACTGAATGAGTCCGCTTATGCGGGCATGTATATCATCCCGCACACGCTTTCCCGCTCTCTCTCTCTCTGTATCCTCTCGCAAATTCTGTTCCACTAATTCTGTTTCTCTCGCCACACGCTCCTTACGTTCACTCTGCTCCCTCGCCTCACGCTCCTTACGTTCACTCTGCTCTCTCGCCACACGCTCCTTACGTTCATTCTGCTCTCTCGCCTCACACTCCTTATGTTCACTCTGCTCTCTCGTCTCACGCTCCTTACGTTCATTCTGCTCTCTCGTCTCATGCTCCTCTTGTTCCTTCGTCTCTATTTCCTCGCACTCCCTAAAGCTTTTCACAACCTTCTCGGCTTTCTCTCTATTTTCTCTAACTAGTGCTTTCTCCTTCTCTAATAGCGCACTCTCTTCCTCTAACTGTCTCTCGAATTCTCTCTGACCTAGCACCGCAAGATCGAGTTGGCACGCCAGATTTATCGCCATCACCCGTTTTTCTTTTGCGGAGGATGTAGCAGACTTATCGGTTGCGACGGATTCCCTCCGCCTTCCCGTCCTACTGACTCTCCCCCGCCTCCCGGAACTCCCTCCGACCGACGAGACCGAATCCTCGGGGTTAATCCTCGGATTCGCCCTCCTGCGGTCTCCTCAAACCCACTAATTTTACTCCCCGGGCATCGACTAAGTATGGCCCTATGTACACTACACTAGGCTGCATACCCCTACACTCCCATAGTTCAAACAGTTCGCTGGCAACCCCTCTCGCTCTCTCCTCGGCTAGCTCTCTCTGCCCAAAACGCATCAGGTAGTTAAAATGTTCATTCGACTCACCTAGTTGTCTTTTCAACTTGACCTGGTCTATCTTGGCCCCTCCTTTAGTCTCTTTGAGTAACTTCCGGGTCGCGTTGTAGGCCCGTCGAAGTCGATCGCTGACCCCGACGTCCTCATCGCCGACATCTCCTCTATCTCTCCGTGTCCGGCGTCGTACTGGCGGCCCCACCATCGCCGTTCCGGTGGGCCGTCCGTCGCCCTCGGCCTGTGGCTGGCCGGCGACTTCGGCACGTCAACCACCGCCGTGTGTCGACTCGTCTCTCTCTCCTCCCGACTCGTTCTCTAGTTGTAGACGGCTCCCCTCATCCTGGATTGCCGGATCGCCCGTTATCGGTTGATTCGGCGTCGCGGGACGGTACCGTTGCGTCGCGGCCTCGCGGATCGTTAGATCGCCGTCCGGGGTCAGCGGCGGTGTCGTTTCCCCTTCTCGACTCATCTTTAGCAGTCAGTTTGGGCTGTACTTAGTTTGTTAGGCAGCAGTTGCTCTAATTACTGTGACGGGATCCACTGAGGATCCCGGTTTATCCGGTTTCTAATTTACGCGTACCCGCCGTGTGTGTATGAAAGAGTTCTGAGTTATTGATTGATCGGTGTATATAGGTTCAGGATATAATATGATAAAAGATAATAGCACGAATAGTTGATGTTTGATGTAATGTACCGGTAAATAATGATATATTGCTGACAGCAGACGGAGATGGTAATTAGAGTTCCGCTACTGTCCTAACTAGCTGAATTACTACAAGTGAATGAATGCTACCGTGAAACGGTAATATATTGCACCGGTTGGCCGCATTACACTACTCAGTCGATGCCTTCCCCCCATTGGCTAATAACTCATTTGTCACCTTTCTACCTCCCTTGGAGTGTTTCCCTTTACCCCTGCTATTCCCTCTCTCTCAGGGGTGTAACCCCTGACCCCTATTGTGTGTGTGTTCTCTGGGGTTTCTCCTTCCCACTTTGTTGGGGTGACACGAGGTTGATTGATAGTTGACCTCGTGTTCCCCAATATTGCTTAAACCTCACTTTATGGGGTGGTTAGCAGAATTGAATAAGCTAACAAGAGTCAGCCGAGTTGCGTAGAACGATAGTACAGAAAATCGTATGCAACGTGCCTCCACATATTACGGACTTTAAGGCAGTGGATCGCGGGGACGGATATCGCACCTTGCATCTTGCGAGGATATCTGACGAAAACGATACGATTATGGATCGGAGTCGGCACGTTTGAGACTGACACCGATATTGCGACCAATTGGACCGGAAAACCTATTAGTTTCGACGATGAAAAGTCAATAGGGAGAATTTGGAAACCTACCGACAATTTACTCGACGATTGGGACGCAACTAGCCGATCTCTGAAGGGGAATGGTTATATGTTTTACGATAATGAAGGAGGAAGCCATCAGCAAAGCCTCACTTCAAAGACCATACAGATTCGAGCACCAGATGGCGTGTTACATGTCTTCAGCCGACAGAGGAGCGACAATAAGATGCCTATGCCGGAAGGAACGACGCAAAGGCACACGATGATAAAACGGATAGTTAAATCCATGGACCTGGCTTGTAGCATAGAAGCTAGAATGTTTCCAAAGGCCGTACGAGACGTTGTACTTGATAAAAGTATCGTCAAGATCGGATCCGGTGTACGGGATGACCTTATTAGCGATTTCGCAGGAATGCCCACGGAGGAGGATCGATTGCCTACGCCATACGTGGATACTAGACCATTGTTGCTTTGGGCTATTGAGCAAGGATATTTCAGGGAGTATAACACGCTAAAAACTGGAATGGGTTATATCTCATACCTAATGTTTAGTTGGGATTATAAGGAGAGCAAGAGGAGCAAATACACGGACGTATACGGTGAGGGAGATACCCCCGGCGTAAACGAGTTTGAGTCACAGTTAAAGTGGCGAGGTTGCGTGTACTGGGCGATTACCTCACCTCCACGAATAATCTTGCAATACTATTTGGCGATAGAATCTTCGGTAAACGTTTGCTTCATCGCCGATGTAGTGTCTAGGACTCTAAAGTGACATCCGTTATGTCTCGGTGAAGGACATACCTTTTACGACGGAGGAAGGACGCATATTGATGTATTCCGCCGATTTCTCCAACCATTTTATAACACCGATGCGCAATGCGAAGTTTTCATGCGAGCGGGACTTAGCGTTTTCAGGGACGTCTATCTCACTCACGTGGGAAGCCTAGTCGACAGACCGTCGATGTTGACGTTAGTACCCTACGACGGGGAACGCCATGCGGAATTCAAAGGCCCGGAAGGATCCTGGAAGGCTCGCGAGCCTACCGCCCATCATGACGATGTGGATCCGACCGAGTTTGCGATAATAGACGAACCGTTGCGGCAACTCATAGAGATAGAGGAGAACCTTCCGAGGAAGACGCGAACTGAGATACGCAAGTTGGAGAAAAACGATGCCATGGTTTGTGTACAACCTACGGAGACGAACATACCGACTGACCCGGATGATGAAAATTATCACGTGGACGGTAGCGCTCGCCCCATCGGAGATCTCATCTATGAGCGAGTTTGGTACCCTGCCAACACTATTTGTGGCAGATGCGGGGCAACTGGCCACCATGCAAAGAAATGCAGAGCGAAACATATATCTCTACTGGACTTAGTATGTAACTGGTGTGGGGATCAATGTTCGCACACTTTCTACACTTGCTGGTGTTTCGTGGTGCAGTGCACGTATTGTAACATTAAAGGTCATAGGGCATCAGAGTGTCAACTTAGGGACATCCCCTATGAGCATATGTCAGTTAAAATCATTCGACAGCTATTCGACCATTGGGAGAATCTAGCAGACGAGCTTGTATCGACACAGCGACGTCGTTTCCCTATGAGAGCACACTTGGGATTTTGGGCCGTAATCCCTCTCATAATGTCGACATACGTGTCAGCTATGCCTCAATACGATGAACTCTTGGAGGTGCTGGATATATTGCCTTTGGATAGCGGATTTAAGGTTGTTCGGGACTACTTTCTACAGGTACACCCCGACAATAAGAACACATGGAACTTTCAAACTGTTGTGAACAAGATTACCACCGGGGAATTCGACAAATTGCGAGTCGAACAGCAGAATCGAGGAGCCTGGCATTCGATAGCTTGGGCATACCGGAGCGCATTTTATCACAAACGCGTAACCTCGTGTATTCTAGATGAGGCGGACGTTCTGCGTGAGACTGGCTTCAAGGCCACACCATTAACCGAAAAGACTCAACACCCACAGGAAGATCCGCAACTTCGTATACTTAGAGCCCAGAAGGCCGGACAAGAGATAAAGAAGGTAGTAAATGTCGCCGAGAGGATGACATCGAAGTCGCAAATCCGGATGACTCGGGGCACGGTTTCCCTCGCTAGAGAACCATGCGGACGGACAGGATATGCTTTGCCGGAACCCATTACAATTCAGACAACGTCAGAGAGCGAGGTGTCAGAGGACGGAACAGTCCCACCCTTTCGACTTCCTCCTAGCATTGTGGAGACTCGATCCAATGTTAAGCAAACGATTGGAATCGGACGAGGATTTAGAGGACTGAGCGCACGACGGATGTGTGAAACTCCCGTCGTCCCCTTTCCTAGCGATTTGGAACCACCGACAGCTCGACACCGAAGTCCGAGTCCAGTTCGATCCGGACCACCACCCAATCGTATTAGAGGGCGTGGACGAGCCCGTTCGGCTAAGGAATAGGAGAGCGAGATGAAGGAAGGAAGGCTTGCGAGCCTACCGATTGGATATTTGTATTTGGATATTATATTTGGGTATTTATATTTGGATATTATATTTGGGTATTTATATTTGGATATTATATTTGGGTATTTATATTTGGATATTATATTTGGATATTATATTTGGGTATTTATATTTGGATATTATATTTGGATATTATGTTTGGGTATTTATATTTGGAGGTTGGTTTTGGAGGAGCGAGATAGAGAAGGAAGGCTTGCGAGCCTACCGTTAGCAATTAGTGCTCAGGAGAAGATATCCAGACCAGCATGACGAACTTTTAGATCGTCAGGAGGACACTTTAAGACTTATTTGAAAGTTATTCGCTCATAATGTTTGTTTTATATTTGGACTGATTTAATTTGGTGAATTTATTATGTATATTTGCAATATATGAAGATTGTTGAAAGTTTGAAATTATTTGTTTTGATTTGTTCTGATTTGCTTATCTTGATAACCGAAAGCTTTTTTTTGTATTTTATGCACTAAAGTTAATTGGTAAATTTGTATTTTGTATGTATGATGGATTGTATTTACGCCGTACCTGCAATATTAAGTATGCAATAATTAGGTAGTGATTATTTTTATATTTTAGGCCCTACCATTTATATTTCGATTGGTGAAAACAGTCTTACTTACTGTTTTCATGGAGCGGTGATGGATTATTTCACTATAAAATAGCATTTGTAGTTAACGTAAAAACTTTCTAAAATCCGACGCATTTTGATTAAATTACAGTAATGTAATATGCCTATTCATATTGGTACACATAAAACCCGTAGGTAATCTAATGGCGCAGTGGTCAGATGGTTAAGGCTTTGGTTACATTACAGATAGGTTACGAGTTCGAATTCCAGTCGGGAAATTTGCATTTTTGGGCAATTTATTTTCATTTGATATAATTTGATAAACCAATGAGGTGCGTACAACATATGGAACGATGAGTTGGGCCAATCATAGGGCATGGAACATCTTATTGCTCCAATGTGAGGCCATGGAATGCTCTGGAAGGTTCTAGCGGATTCTATGTCCCAGGTTTAGTATATAAGGGCTGGTTTGCCTTCGGTTATCATTCTAGTTATCAGTCTTGGACTTGCTCACTAATGTTAACTCTTGTTAACTTAGTATTGGTTTCTTTTGTTATAAATCTAGTAATCTGTTTGATAAATCCTTGTAAAACTGTAAATATACTGTAAACTTCTGAACATGTATATTTCCAAACGTCCACCATTGGGACAGCTAAGCATTGGGAAGATGGCCGCCTAGACCGTTAGGCCGTCAGCAACGCAGGGAAGATGTCCACATTAGATTAGACCGCGCACCCCCTTCGCCCTTCGAAATACTCCACCTTGCCATGCAGCGCCCGATTTCCGAGGAAGGTAAGACTTTGTTTGACGCCCTTGCCCGACGCAAGACCTATAGATCAGGGTAAGCGTGACGCCGTCCTGGGACACCGCAAAATTTAGGATCAAATAGTTAGATTCAGACAAAACCTCCGTATTACAAATCCCTGGGTTAACCTGTATCTCTTACAGGTGCGAACTATTGCCGTTCGTCAGTACGCGAGTACATATTAGGTACAGACAGCATATGTTCCATAATTTAGTGATTCGTAATATTGACAGTTCGGTACCGGTTTGGTTTGTAGAACATACATTAGTACCCCCCCCCCCCCCCCCCCCCTGTCTGAACCTTAGTTATTTGATCAGGCAAGGAGTATTTCTGCTACCGGCACTTCGCTTGGCCTAGGGAGGTTTATTAATATCCTACCGCGCCTTGCCACGTACTGATAGGTATTGCTGCTAACCACCGCGGCAACAAAGTTCTAGAATCAAATTTGTATACCAGATCAGCTAACGTAAAGTAGCAATTAACCCCTATTTCTTATCTTACAACCAGAATCTGGTATTTGTGCCGATCACGGGTGTAGTTACTAACACCGTGGTTGCCCGGTTGAGTTGTGGATAGGAAGGAGAGAGCTTTGACGTCATTTGTAAGTATAAAGTTCTACAAAACGCGACTAGCTTATTTTCGTAACTAGCGCACGGTATTGTTTTGGTCAGAAAATTACTAAAACCTAGTAAAATGAGATACGCCAAATAGTACGGGCTCTGGCGGCGTTAAGCGCAATACCTTCGGTAAATTAACGAGACTATTATTTTTGGATGGAGGACCATGTTAGACGTCAGAACACAGTTGGTGATCGGTATAGCTAATTTGCATTCTAGAACTACAGGCCAAAAACAAGCTAGCTAGCCGACCCCTACCTAACTCTATGTTGGGCCCTCTGGTTGAATATAAATGCAATCATTTTTTTCAAATGAACATTTTTCTTATAGAGGGAAGACCGGCGATTAATTTAAATACAAATATATAGCCACTTTTATTTTTTAAATGCGATAAATTTACATGAGAACAAAATACATTCACTTTTTTTAAGAATCCAACATTTACATTAACTGCCATAAAATGTAGCTACTTTGGTTTAACACATTCAAACTTGTATCAAAATTTGCGCTAATTATTTCTGCATTCACCAACGCAACTCATTTTGGATGAGTACTAAATCCTCCTAGTCAATTAGCGATAATCAGTCGAAACGATAATCAGAGAATATTCAGAGAAAGTGTACTCTCTGACATTTGGAAATATTTACTACAGTTACTAAGGTAACTAACTATTCTGTGAACGGCACTCCCTTACATGTATTACCTGGCGTTGTGTAGTTTCTAGGCGACTGACTGTATACACTAAACACGCAGGCACAATCAAGTCGTTTTAAAGCAGCCCCCTGTGTTTTTTTTTTAATAAGAGTTAGTAGTTTACAGTATGTACCGCCGATGTTTTTAAACATGTTAGCTATTTAATACTTATATTCGCAGCGATCGTATGTGAAGGCCGTCCACCGTGGATGGTGGTACTAGTGTGTTTTGTGCACACCCCCCCCCCCCAAATTTGTTATACTAGCTAGTTTTTATTACTTTTAATGTTCTAGAACATATTATCTATTAATTTAATATAAACATTTTGTTCTAGAACAAAATTTTTTTTTATATTAATTGTATATCTTTATAGTAGCTATTTTAAATTTGAAAAATAACAAGCTATATATTCTAGAACGTTATATTTTTTATATTATTTATGTTCTAGAATAGTGTATATTATATATTTTGTGTTCTAGAACTCTACAATGTTGCCATGGTAACAGTGACTTATGTTATAAAAATGTAGTGCAATGCGGAACTGTTAAAAAATAGCTGATATTTTTAGAACAGTTTATACTGTATATTGAATATAAAATACATTATGGAATATGGATGTACTAAATCTTAGAAAAGTGTATACTATACTCTATACATTATTTATAATGATGACATCCAAACCAGTTTGCATTGTACACTATAAAGACATCAACATACCTACAAAACAAATTACTCAGCATCAATACCAACAAATTTTGCAAGCTCGCACTTTGAGAATCAATAATGCAGTACCAGAAAATAACCATTTGGACCAATGTGAGTCTATTCCAATTGATAATTACAGTACTGAAGAGCATGGACTTCATGCTGACACATGCTATAAAAAATTTACTAAAATTATTTCTATCAGCACAAAAAGAAAGAGTCAGGATAACGAGAATTTCATCATGCTGGGAGGGAATTCGGATAGGCCGAAGCGTTATCGTCGAGATAAGGAGTATTCGCGCGACTTATTCCCGGATTCTTGCATTTTTTGTCACAAAAGGCGAAGGTATTTTAAGGTGGCTCAACATGAAAAATAAATATAAAAATCAAATATTTTTTTATCATGGATTCTAAACCACAATTTAATGGAGATTCCGAATATGTAAGTTATATTCAATGAATGTCACTCTGTCAAAAGTTATGACGTCTTTTGTGAAAGTTGTCCGAACACACCCGCCCCTAATAAAAGTCACCGCCAAGTCTATTTTTTGCTTCATAAGAATATTGTTGCGAAAGAGACAAATCTATGTTATTTTCCACACTTTACAAAGTAGAGGGAAATTCAAAGTTGAATTTACAGTCTTTCTTATACATCTGGTAGGCCTATTGCAGCACACTGCGGATTTCGGTTGCTTGAGTTACTTTGAGCTCGGCTGGTATGCTGCTGTAGGTGTATTAATTTATAATTGTATATGGTGCGCCTAATACCAAGAGAATGTCTCGCGGTACAAGCACATACAAACATCATAAATTTCTCGGTAATCAACATGTGAAGAAGCTGGATGACAAACCCGTTGGTAAGTAAGTAAAAGTAGGTAGATGTCCGGTTTGATAATCATTGAAGGTACAATAGGGCTGCTCTTGATCAAGTTAGTTTGTGAATAACATTATAATTTGTCTGTATTAGTGGATTTATGACTTTTTTTCTTCTAAGATAACAGCCTTATTATTATTATTATTGTCATATCCACCAGTAGTTGGATATGACAATAATAATTTGTCCCAAAATACCACAAAAACCCCAAAAACACCAAAAAAAATAGATGGCCTCAAACCTCAATATAAGCTATCATACGGGTTATGCTTAGGTAACAGTTTTAGCATATGTTATATTATTTACATATTTACAAGCAAGTACTACTTATTATAATGAGTATTGCCACTTTTTATAGATGTTCAAAGTGATGAAAGTGCACCCATCATAGCTGTACCAACAAGTAGTGCTAGCAGATCAAAACTGAGGTATGTGGATCCACCCAATCCCAAAGATAATAATACTCCACCATCAACCTTCCATATCATTGATCTGTCCATACTCAATAAAGCACTAGGTAAATCTGCAATTTGCAAAACTTGCAAACGAAAGGATAGTATTTCTGTCCACACTGTTCCTTCACCTACCAGTAGTGGATTCTGTGAGACCTTTGAACTTAGATGTAGATATTGCTAACCTCATAGAATTGCCCCTGAGTCATTTAGTTCATCTAACTATAGCCATTCACATTCAAGGTTGTTTGAGCTTAACTTGCGTATGAAGATGTGTTGGAGTTGGGCTGGAGCCTGCCAAAATATATGCAGCAGTTTTGGGCTTACCTCTTCCACCATCAAATATAATATCGTATAATACGGCTATTGAAAGTGCAGTGAAGATTGAATCATTGAAGTCAATGAAAAGGGCTGCAGGTGAAGTAAAGGATGCTAATGATGGTAGTAGTGATACAGGTACATCTTTTGGCGGGTCGTGGCAAAGGCGAGGATACAGTACTCTCAATGGGTTTGTTTCTTGTATAAGTATGGACACAGGGAAGGTATTGGATGTTGAAATATTGTCGAAGTTCTGTCGAACCTGTTCTAGGGAAGATAACCCTCTACCAAACAAATGTACTAGCAATTACAGTGGGTCAAGTGGAGGAATGGGGGTTGTTGGGGCTCTCAATATCTATAATAGATCCATGAATGACAGAGGCCTTGCATATGTTGAGTAGGCCTACCTTGGGGATGGGGATACATCAACCTTTTCCAATGTAAAAGAGGCAAAACCTTATAAAGAAAAAGAGATAACCAAGTTAGAATGTGTAGGACATGTCCAAAAGAGACTCGGTTCACGGCTCCGTACCCTGAAGAAGGATCTTGGAAGGACTAGTACTACTAGGATCGGCATGCTGCATTGCAGCTGCATTTTTAAGAATGCTGTGCCTGCTTGTCAACAAAATTGCACCGCCACAACTCCCTATCACCCATGACATTTGGTAGATCATCCGCATCTTTAAGGCCAGTGTCCTTTAGGATGCGTCTCAAGAAAGTCATGGGCTGTCCACCATGCTTATTCACTCCATGAGGCTGCCAAAGTACAAGATTATGCACTGGCTGGTCCTCACGGCGAAAGAAATGTCCTGCAAAGCGGAGGCGATTTTGTTCTAGTGTCAAGCTTGGGGGAACCAATGAGACACCTCCAATGTTATATAGTGTCTGGTTGGAGATGTGTGCATTGTACTTGACACAATGAACCCGGCGTAGCATTCTTGTGAATGTGCCATCCAGAGATTTGGTGTCCTCAGCAGTTAGAGCCCAGCATGGACTCCCATAGAGGAGTACTGGAACTACTGCTGCTCTAAATAATCGAACCTTAAGTTTCCGATTAATTCTAGGTGACTTCCAAATCCTGGAAAGCCTATTCAAGGCTGCCTATGCCTTTCCCTTACGTATTCGAAGGTCCTCACCTGACTTCCGGATCCATGATCCCAGGTAACAGAAGTCGTCCACATGCTCAAGCATACCATCCTTTGAGCTTATGCTCATCCGATCAGAGACTTGCTGAGGACTTTCAAAGTTAACTGTCAGAATTTTGGTCTTTCTGGAGTTAATAAAAAGACCAACACTAGAAGCAGCATGTTCTAATGAGCTGAGGAGCCGTTGGGCTCCCTCTAATGATTCTGAGAGTACTCCTAAGTCATCAGCAAAGTCTAGATCAGTTAGGTACTTGGCAGGATTTCCTGGAGCCAGTAGGTGGAGTTATCATCACCCCATCATCATTATGATGATCTAAGGACATGCGTAGAACATAGTCAACCACAATAATGAACAAGAATGGTGCAAGTGTGTCTCCTTGGAGGACGCCCCATAACACTTCAAATGGTTCTGTGTCACCGTCAACAGTAGACACAAATGTTGTCGAACCATCGTATATTGATCTGATTGCTGCAATAATTTCATCAAGAATCCCATATAATGAAAGTATGCTGAACATACGTGACCGAGAGACTGAATCAAAGGCCTTGAAGAAGTCAACAAAGATAACAGCCAGATGCCTGTCTTTCTTTTTTGATAATTCTTCAATTATCCTTCTAAGTGCCAAAATGGGCACAATGGTCCCACGACCTTTACGGAACCCATTCTGACTTCCACGGAGCAGTCTCTCAATGGGATCCCTGATGCGATTTAATAGAATCCTATTGTATAGCTTTGCAGCAATCGAGATCAATGAGATTCTCCGAAAAGAACCATAGAGTAAGGAAGAAACTGGCTGACAAAAAAGTGATAGGGGAAAGAGGTCGTCTGACTGATGACAAGATTGATAGTCTCCAGCTCTATTATGGTAGAGCCATAAGGGAAAACAACTCCTCTGTTCGGGAAATGAAGAAGGCTATATGGGCATCTTTCTTTCATACGTGCTCTACCGACAAGAGTCCAAGCCATTAGTTATGTTCTGATCGATGGTGCAAGTTTAAACAGGCACAGAAATAAGGTAAATGTTATGTACACAGAAACTCACTACCACGTGCTGTGACTGATGCCATTAACCCTATTAGTACCGGGCTATAAAATGTTGTACAAATACCGGGAGGGGGTCATATTGACCCCCCCCCTCTAAAATCTACAAATATTTACGAAAACATCTGATTTTTTGTTTGTACGTAGGTATCACTTGTCTGGATCCGATCGAAAAAAAAAAATTTTCGAAAAAATGTACTGGGGTGGTTATATTGCAGCACCAAAATTACAAGTAGTGCACAATTTTCACAAAATTTGAAAGTTACATTTTCGGCTAATTATTTTTCAATACAGGTTTTTTGGGGTGCAAAATACATTGGAAAATATTTAAAAATGATATGATTACTATAAATGGCTGTTTAGTCCTCTCTGCGTAGGAAAAAAATGAAAAAAACAAGTAACCAGCACTTTTCAGTTAGAACACAAAATTTTTAATTCACTTATACGATGCTATAAATTCACATTTTCAGGTTTTCGAGGGCGCTGATTCTAATGGAATACATTTCTAATATGCCAGATCATTGCTACTTGTATTTTTCGGCGTAATTTAGCAAATTTTGGTGCTAGCACCAAATTTCGTACCCATCACCAAAAAGTACAAGTTTGCGAAGTCCAGTGCTGTTTTTATTGATTCCATCGGATTCAGGACCCTCATAAACCCGTATAACGCAAGAAACAAGGTGATACTATCTACTTATCAATTTGCATATTTTCCAAAATTTGGTGCTGGCACAACAATTTTCACCCACCGGCGAAAAATACAAGTTTGAGAACTCTTATGAAATTTTTACTGATTCCATTGAATTCAGAACCATCACAAACCCGCATAACGCAAGAAACAAGGTGACACAATCAATTGATATATTTGATGGTTTTCAAAATTTGGTGCTAGCACCACATTTTGCACCCACATCCGAAAAATACAAGTTTGAGATGTCTAGTTCGATAATTATATTTTCCATTGAATTCAGAACAGCCATAAACCTCTAAAACGCAAGAAATGAATTGTCACAAGCAATTTTATATATTGAATGGAGTTTCAAAATTTCGTGCTAGCACCAAAATTAGCACACAGCACCGAAAAATACAAGTTTGATACGCTTGGTTCAACTCGTATATATTTCATCGAATCCAGAACCTCAAAAAACCCCAATTGCGTAAAAAACAAGTTTCAAACAATCAATTTACAAAATTGACTTATTTCAAAATTTGGTGCTGGCACCAAAATTTGGCACCCATCGAAAAAAACAAGTTTGAAATTTCTAAATCAATTTATATGAATTCCATCCAATTTCTAAGACCAAAAAACCGGTGTAAATCAAAAATAGAGATGTTACAATTCATATTTAATGAAATGTAATTTTCAAAAAACGTCTCAAAAAAAGTGCCAAAAGTAGGGTTTAAAAATGGTGCTATAACTCGAAAAGTACCGAATATTTTTGAAAACGGTTTTCACTACCACGAAGACAATAGATTTTTAGGAAAAGTCATAAAGTTTCAGATTCCCAACTGCGTATGTTTCAGAATTATAATAAAAAAACCACGGGGGGGGTCATATTGACCCCCCCCCGGGTATAATAGGGTTAAACCTATCTACAAGGCATTGTCAGAACCGGAAATGTTATCTAAATGCCTTCATGGTCAGACACAAAATCGGAATGAAGGCCTCAATAATCTCGCTTGGAGCCGATGCCCGAAGAGGGTCTTCATTAGTAAACAAGCTCTCTCTATTGGCATAAATGATGCAGTTATATGCTTCAATGACGGTTATCAAGGACGAGTTGGTGTCCTAGACCAACTTGTCAGTAGTTCAAAGAAAACGGTTAAGGATTTTCAGACATTTGACCGAAAGCGAATCCTGCAGGCTGACCGGAAAATATCCAAATTAGAGCGCCAGTCTAGAATTCTATGGCGACAAAGGCGGAAACGAAAACTTCCTACTGGGCCGAAAACATATGATAGTGGAATGTTCTAGACCACTTTATGTATTTGATATACTCCATGCTCCTTAGTTATATAGTTGCTGTTTGCTATAAATATAATTGTGTTTTTACATTGTAAAATAATTGTATGATCGAATGAAAATAATTGTATGATCGAATGTATTAAAGTTTACATATTCACTGAACTTTAAACATGTTTTTTCTGCCGCTTGCATTTGTCGTGTGCAGTTGTCATTCATGCACCTCTTTCCAAAAACTACTGAAGGTATAGTTATGAAATTTTGGGACCTTGTACAGAATTTCCAGCTCTTTCTAAATGGCCTCAATGACATAGATTCATCAATGTGGTTGTGCTTGCCACGGTCTCAAAGTCAAAAATAATTTTTTGAGTTTGAAACATTGGCAAACCCAAACACATTGATGGATTTATGTCATTGAGGCCATTAAGAAAGATCTGGAAATTCTGTACAAGGTCCCAAAATTTCATACATCTTCCTTCAGTAGTTTTTGAGGAATAGGTACATGAATGAAACTGGCACGCGATAAATGCAAGCGGCAGAAAATGACGTTTAAATCGCAAATTTACATTACCGCTAATGAACATTTCATGCTTATATGGGTCTCTGGTGCATGAAATGATTATCCTGATGCCACCAAAACATGTCCAACACAAATATTTATCATTTAGAGTTAAAATCTATAGGAATATTTTTTTTTTAGTTTTTTTCAATTTTTCATGTTGAGCCACCTTAAAGGTAAATGGAAATCTGCTCACCGGATTTTAACTCTTGATGCCGATAAAAGAGTAAAAGATGCTGCTTTGCAACGAAACGATTCTAAATTACTCTTGGAGTTACAAAGTGTAAATTTAATTGCCAAAGGTGTGTGTGTCCATGATGATTGTTATGCATCATACACAAGAATTATACGTGAAACTCAAACTAAGGATAAATCGGAAAATCAAGTTGGGGATTTTGATAAAGTTAAAGAAGTCGTCGACAACCAGATAATACACAAAAAAAGCAAAAGCAAACAGTCAGCCGAAGCCGGAGGCGACCCTAAGGCTCCTCTTTCGATAGCTGCTACCCGAGGGTAGGGGTGGGCGCTACTCCTATCCCAAGATTTGCTCCCAGTTATTTAACTGGTACTCATTTTATCGACCCCAGTGGATGAAAGGCTGAGTGGACCCTGGCGGGGCTGAACCTACAATCATTAGATTGCAGGCCCGGTGCTCAACCAACTGAGCTACCCCGCCTTAATAATACACAGAGAAGGAATATTGTCGATTCTGAAAATGTGTGCCTTCCCGAAAGAATTCCATCTATTATCGGCTCAACGACCAGTTCTCTATAAACCCCTTAGAAAATGGAGTCCATTAATCCATAAGGGTTTGATTTGTCATAGATCGAGAATTCAGACTGTCGACATAAACTCACAGTTTCGGTTCCCAGTGATAATCCCTAGTCACCCAATAGAATTGCAAAGAGCGATTCTATGGGATATACACAAGAGGTTGCATCACGGGTTGGAAGGTTACACTGTTTGTCGGCAGCGAGACAGCGATTCATTCTATTGCAGCCAAGCAGGGCAGTAGGCACTATGTACGACGCCTGTCTGGTTTGCAAGAGGGTGAACGCCAGAGTATTGGAACAGGAGATGGCTGAACTCCCGGAAGCGAGAGTGCAGGCATATGACCCACCCTTTACGAACACAGGGGTGGACTGTTTTGGTCCGATTGAAGCAAAGAGTGGACGGCTGACCCACAAGCGATGGGGTCTGCTACTGACATGCATGGCTAGTAGAGCCATACACATCGAGCGTGTGGCAGACATGTCGACCAAATCTCTGCTCCTGGCCTTAAAGAGATTTATGGCCAGGAGAGGACTAGTAAAGGCGTTCTACTCTGATAAGGGTACAAACTTTGTCGGAGGGAATAGCGAGTTGAACGCGGCTCATAAAGCGGCACAGAATAAGGAAATTTCTGCAGCACTTTTGCCGCAAAGAGTAGAGTGGAGATTTAATACTCCAGAAAGTCCTTGGAGAGGAGGAAGTTGGGAGCGTTTAGTTCGCTCTGTAAAGCAGGCCATTGCCAAAACATTGCCTGTAAACAAACAACTTACCGACGACGAACTGGTTACAACTTTCATCGAAATCGAGCATACACTAAACTCGAGGCCGATAGCTATGTTGCCAGACGGTGTTGCATTAACGCCGAATCATTTGCTAATGCAGAGTCCAGCATTTCTTGTGCCGGCATCAGAACCCATTAGTGCCGACCTATATAGTCGTAAGAGCTGGAAAATGACTCAATTTGTCGCGTACACATTCTGGGAATATTGGCGGGAATATTATCTTCCCACCATATCCACCAGAACAAAGTGGTACAAAACGGTTCGGAGTCTCCAAAGAGGAGATTACGTATTGATAACCGAGCCTATTGTCAAGAGAAAGTATTGGGAGACGGGAGTGATCTTGCACACACACCCAGACGTGCAAAACATAGTGCGCACAGTCACTGTGAAAATTAGGTGCAAGTGTCCGCACCCAAAAAAGTGTAAAACTAATGGTTTACACACCTTGGACCGACCGGTCCAAGATATCGTGTTATTAGAGGAGACACGTATCGAGACGGGAGATTATAATTTGTCTCCTGCCTCAAAACAGAATTAGTGTTAGACGCAACTCACTTCGTATGCATTCCTCGTATGCAGATACAAGGAAATGCATAGGAGCGGGGTTGTGGTGATTTGCGTTAAGTTTTGTCTGGTGGGTATCAAAACAAAATTTTATTTCAAAAATATTTTGGAAAATTTAAAATTTTAAAAATTAGAAGTGAACCCAAGACAATTCCAGACGCTGTGTATAGACGCGTTTTAAAATTCGTCTATAGATAAACAGTAATTTGAAAAGTCGTGAAGCCTGGAAAATAGCATTTAGAAACCATGGTGATGGCTATATTACGTAGGAGTGTAAATTGAGTTTAGCAACTTCCACAGATTGGTGCCAACAGTGCAACCAGAGGCGTACATGGACCCCACTCAGTAGTTTGCAGTGATGTGTGATGTTCGATTATCAAAACTGTGGGTTTGGTATAGTCGAGTATTGTGGCTATGGTCCTTTCTAACTACTGTAGTTTAGTATGAGTAATGGGAGTAGTTTGGGCATCAAAAAGTGAGTTGGTCACGGCCAGTTTATCTCCAAAGTTTTGCGCTATGCATGGGAATAGGTTAGAGGATAGTTAGTTAGGAAGAGACGGGATCTAGAGAGTCGAACCTGAACTGCTGGAAAGCGGGGGGGGGGGGGGGGGGGTCGGGAGGTCTGTCTTTCGGCGACATCTAACTGATTTAACTGATCTGTGTAACTGATCTAACTGATTTGTGTAATTGGTTACGTAACGGCACTTATTGTGATATATATATGTATATACGCGAGGCATAATGGAGAAGGATATTAGAGCGCAACCGCGCAGAGGATTTACTGCCAGAGAGGAGGCGGAGCTACCATTCGCGCGACCAGGATGTAAAGACTCTAACGTTTACTACCATGGGCGGTCCGTGATGGAGCTAAACGGAAAATATAAACCGACTTATGATAAGGAATTACGGAGGGAAAGAATGAGAGCGTTGGGGGACCGGATGGAAGTTTTGCGGAGAGAGTATCGCACTCGGTATCCCTACGACTTCGCTTTGGATGTATGTGACATTAGTGCAGACCCGGATGAGGAGATCGCACGACTGTACCATATGAATATGTATTTACGACACGAAGAACCTCTACCTGCAGTCCGAGATCAGTTCGACGGAATGCATCTGTACCGGAGGACTCGAGGCGAGGATCAGGAGACGCCGAAGGTCTTCAGCGTGTACAAGCTGTTCTACAAGTGTGGTGAATGCATGAATAAGCAAGACGTAGCGATTTCCGATCGACTAGACGAGCAACATCCAGAACCGATATTAACGCGATGTCCAGCTCACCAGTTCCTTAGATACAACGAGGGAGGTTACCCGATGAGCAACCCGATGATCAGTATCGACTTCAGCGGAAAGCGACCTCCGAGACCCATTACGCCGACCGTTACGACATTAGATCCGTATACGGAGATTAAACCCTGTTCGATACCCAGTTTGATAGAGACGGCAGCGGCCATTTCGCTATACCGAGCCTATAAGGATCTAGAGGCGCGGCGCGAAGCGGCACGGGACTCGGGTACCAAACCCGCGGGTTTGGAGCTCTCGAGTCCCTGGACTGCGTTTACTTCGCCTCACCGAGTGAGAAGCCTCACGCCTGAGCATCAGGACGACATAGACGCGTTGCGGCAGGAGGAACGAGCGGCGAAGGCGAAAGAGTTATTTGAGAATAGAATAGCGGAGTATAATAAGGCCGCGGATAGACATCAAGAGGAGACGAGGAGAGTGACCGGATTTGTTCCACAGGTCGTATCTCAACCCCGACCGGTGTATTATTCCGACGGCACCGAACCTGCGATATTAGTAGATCATCCGGAGTCGCGAGAAGCGATACGATTCTTGCCGATGGTAAGAATGGCGGATCATTGGAACGTTGACTGTCTACGGGAAGTTTTATGCGCGAAGTTCTTGCGTGATGTCCCAATGCAGATCACAGATTACGACACATTGGATAAGATTGGAGCTCCGGGGAAGGAGAGCAAACTATTTGGATGGTTGGATAAGTACATCAAGGTATGGGTCGCGGTGGCTACATTCCCAGATGACGAGGAGGTAGACCAGACGTGGCTGAGGAGGAAGGGTTCTTATACCCGATATGATGACCACAAGGCTATCGAGCGCATGTGGACCCCATCAGACGAGATTCAGCGTCAGTGGAGGAAAACGGAGGAATCACTGCAGGATTGGAGGGTGATGTTCTACGACAATGAAGGAGGATCCCATCAGGAATGTATGACCAGCAAGTGTATTCAAATTCGTGCGGCCGATGGTGTGACTCATGTGTTTATGCGTGTGAGGGCGGATCGAGAGAGACCGGAGCCCATCATAACGACACAATATCGGAAAGGGAAGGATCCTAGGGAGCAGATTTTGGAGGTATGCAGGCGAGGAGGTATGCACGGAGCGGAGCGTATCGACGCCAGGATGCTACCCAAGAAAGTTAGAGAGGCTATTCTCAACCAAGATTACGTCAAGGTGGGATCGGGAGTCCAGAGCGATTTGGAGAGCGACTTCAACGCCATGACCGATCTGGAAGATAGATTGCCGAGACCGTTTGTCGACACCAAGCTATTGTTGCTATGGGCACAGGATATTGGATTTTATAGGGAGTATCCCAACTCTGCCAAGACTGGTATGGGCTTTATAGCACACTTGTTGTATAATTGGGACTTTAAGTTAAAGACGCAGAAGAAGTACGAGGAGGCGTATGGTGAATACAACACGCCACCGGGAGCGGAGTTCAAATCCCACTTCAAGCGGCAAGCGTTAGTGTATTGGAACATTTGCGCGCCACCCCGTGCGTCGCTACAATATTATTTGGTGCTTGAGTCGAACACTAACTTGTTTATTAGCGGATATCGTTGCGCGAGTTTTGAAGCGTCATCCATTGGTATTCGGAGGAGATCAATACGTTCGCTCGAAAGGGGGAATCCAATCCGACGTGATGAAGCGTTTCTTAACCCCGTTCTTCAACCAATCGTTAGAGAATACGTCGATGGTTAGGAGAGGATTAGCGATATTCCAAGGAGTATATCGACAGAACATCGGAGATTTGGGAGACCGACCGTCGATGGAATATCCGACGCCAGAGGCTTTGGAGAAGTGGTTCGGGAATCAAACCCGCGGGTTTGGTACTCCCTTCCACTCGGAGGCTGATAGACCTGTTAAGGAGGGCTGGCCGGAGACGTTAGTAGAGGTGTTCGGAGTAGATCTTCCGGTGGAGAAGACATATCCGAAACGAACGCGGGAGGAAATATTGGAGATAGAGGACAAGGGCGAGGATGTTTACTTTATTCCGGATCGACAACCGTTGTCCGGAGAGGACGACATTGTATTAGACATTGGGAAAGAAGGAAGTGCGAAACCGATTGGAGACCTCATATACGAGAGGGCCTGGTTTCCACAAGCGCGGAGGTGTAAGTTGTGCGGCAGCACAAGGCACAATCTAAAGTCGTGCGACGCGGTAGTAGAGGCGGCGCATAAGGTCTGTCGTTGGTGTAATGAGACCGACCATTCGTTTCACACGTGCACCGTCTTCATTTCTCAATGTGGATATTGTGGGGTAAAGGGACATCGTAGCGCGAGATGTCAGCTGCGAGATGATTCCTTTCAAAACCATAGCGCTAACCTACTTCGGGAGATGTTAGATAAGTGGGAGAGTGTGGCTGACTACCATATTCAAGCGCAGATGCGTTGGTTACCATTCAAGGCGGGATATGGATTTTGGGCGGTAGACCCATCACATGTTGCGTACGAGCCATATCTACAATCGCTACCACAATATCAGGAACTCATCCTAACTGCTCAAGACCTTCCACAAAACACTGGAGTTATCGTAGTCCGAGAATACTTCAGACAGTTGAATATGGATAACAAATACACTTGGAACTTCGTTGCTATTTGCGATCGAATCACGAAGGGTGTATTTTCGGAGACTAGAAAAGTGGTACGCGCGCGAGGTGATTGGAGGATGGCGGCTATTCAATACCGCAACGAATTCTTGTTGACTCATGTGCCAGTGGGGTCATTGACCGCTGAGAGGATACAGGAGCAGAGGATCGCAGCGACCACAGCGACGACCGCTGGAACTCAAGGCTCGCGGAAGGAACCAGGAGGAGGGGTCCAAGACAAG
This sequence comes from Nemertoderma westbladi, assembly GCA_032718475.1. NCBI lineage: Eukaryota > Metazoa > Xenacoelomorpha > Nemertodermatida > Nemertodermatidae > Nemertoderma > Nemertoderma westbladi. The sequence continues at coordinate 10,156 of JAUCBJ010006460.1, read as the reverse complement.
CGTCAAGTCAAGGACGACCACTATCACTCTATTATAGAAGCACAGCGGTTGCAGCGCAAGGCGCAGGGAGCGTCGGAGAAGGCGCGTGTGCAACTGCATAAGGAAGAGTTGGCGGAAGCGACCACGGGAGCACGACAATTGGGACGAGGCCGAGGAAGAAGCACGAGCCGGGAATCTGTCGGGGCTCAGGGAACATCGTCGCCGGTTCCGGGGAGTGACGCCTCACGGACGCCGTCAACGGAGTCTACAGGAGGTAGACTGGTGTATCTGGGAAGAGGGCGAAAGAGAGGAGCGAGCCCGAAGAACCCAGGAGCGGGTCGATGATACATTATAGCACAGGGCGACAGACTCTAGATATATACATCATCGTCGCTCTGATGTATATTGTAGCATTTTAGAAATATTCGACTAGACTCATATACACTAGTTGAGCTGTTTTGAATTTATATTATGAGAGAGGCGAAGGAAGTGATTGGGGAGACAAACCTGCGGGTTTGGCTTACTCCTTTCACTTGCCCTAGCAAAATTTTTATATTTGATCTTGTATGTAGTAATCATTATGTAGTACGAACGAGAAACAATATTTTGTAAATTTAATTTGAATGAGAGAGATAATATTTGTAAATTTAATTTGTATGCAATTCATTATGCAATATCTATAGCAATATTTTGTAAATAGTAGGATTTATAGTATCAAGTATTTAGATTATTTGGAAGAAATTTATTTTGTTTGTATACATCACCTTATACTCTTCTACAGTTGGAGGGAAACATTATATGATTTCCCTTGGAGCGGTGTTACGGTATATGGCACTGTATCCACATTATTAGCCATTATGCAGTATAATATATTAGTCCGTTATACTGTACGCAATATTAGTCCGTTATACTGTACGTAATGTTAGTCCGTTGTGCAGCATAATATTTTAGATAAGGTATAATAGCGAGGTGATATTTAGATAGGGAAATCAAAACGCCCATATATTTGAATCCATCCATTTTGTATAATATGTAGCCCTACCTACGTAATTTTGTATTAGGATATAGGTAGATAGTTCCAGGGTAGCAAGTTTAGTCGGACCCTGGATTTTGTGCTTGCTGTTATTAGCATCAATAGGGCTAGCATATAGGGACGCTGTCCTGGCCATTCAGCAGCCAGGGACATGATCCATTACCATATATGGTAATAATTTGAGGTTTGGGGAGCAATAGGGCTACAATCCGGCCTCCTTATTGGACTAACTGCTTCCAGGTTGGTCTAGTGCTAGCGCGGACTGGAGAGCCAATAGGAGAGCGATTGAGTCACCCTATTGCATCACCCCATTCGGATCACCTATAAATTGGCGGTTTGCCGGTAGAGCTGTACCTTACAACCTTAACTTCAGCTTTGATAGGGTTGTTTCTCAATTAATCCTATCGATTACTGCTAATTACAACCGGAACTATGATTTCTATCCTTTGTTAATGGTTCTATGTGATTCCTTTCTACGCAATAATCCTAAGGGATTTCTGAGACTGTCAGACTTTGTGATTTGCATGCGCCGCTACGGTAGCTATTAGCATAATGGAGGGCTAAGGTGCCAGTAGGCGGTGGGCACATCGGGGGGTTGAGCGACTAAGGGAGAACGGAGGATTCAAAGGCGGGCAACGCTGGCGGGGGGTCACCGTTGCGGTCGGGTAGTTCACACTGTGGTATGCAGACCATTCGCCGGTACAGTAATTAGGGGGCTGATAATCCAGGTTTCGTCTCTAGTTAGTATTAGGGGGCAAGAATCGGGTTAGTTAGGAATCCTATGTGTACCCGGGAGAGGCCTGCACGTATCACAGCGTAGAGTGTGGAGTACGAATAGTGAATCGCACAACTGTGGGTTATACAGTAGTTAACTGCATAATTGCGAACTGTGATTGCTGACGCTGATTGATTTCTATTTCTTAGTTACAACAAATAATTACTGATTAGGTCAAAGTAATACGGCAATTTAGGCTATTACTAGCGAAACCTGTTACGTAATAAATTAGAATTACGCATTCTGGAACTCTTAGTAATTAGTACGCTGTTACATATTTGTGACTGTAATTGATTAGTAAAATTAAGACTTAGTACGCAGCATAGCGGAGAGTAGCTAAGGTAATAATTCGAGTACTGTAAACTATTCACGCTGAGCGGTTATTTGCATTAGCGGGCAATCAGCTAGATCGCACTATCCAGTACGCACAACACGCTAGTAATTTGCTGGCCTAAAGCCAGCTGCAGGCAAGTTTAGACCCGGAGCGGTACTATTTACGTAGAGACAAATACTGTACCATTTTGATAATTTAAATATTCTCGCATTCACACATTACGTTAGGGAACCCCCAGTATTCGCGATTAGAAAAGACGTAGGCAATAGCGTGCTTTAATAGTGATAAAATTAGGCGTAAGAATACTCTGAGTGCAAGGCCTCTCGCACTCGTCTTAAGTAAGCTTAGGGAGCCGACTCGGGTTTATTGTTTTGGTTATTCCCGCGTGGCTCATAGATTCGAACAGTTAGCTCTCTATCGAGCGATCGGTAGAGAAAGGAACAAGCGATTTTGCAGGAGCCGTGTAAATTTAGTAAATTATATTAGCGGACGGCAGATTAGCGCCATCTAACGGTAAGTAGCGGTTTTGTATTTAGCAACCTTTACAATTTAGTAATATCACGCTCCTGATCCCCTTTACTTAACAGTAGAGCAGTCTTTGTGTCTTATTGGTTAGACGAGAACTTATTAGGTTGGCAGAGGAGTATACGGGTATTTGTAAGCATATGGAACAGGTTTTGGTACAGACAATGAAAGATGTTATCGCAGTACATTAAAGAAGCGGATCCAACAAGAGTATAAGGATATAATTACCTTCTTACAGGTTGATGGGAAAACTCCAGAACTTGTACCCTTTTCATCCGCATTGCAATCAAATACAATAGCCAAAGATAAGAATATAATAATTAGGAATGCGGCTGAATATATCCATGATGATGTTGTCGAATTTATAGACAAACATGAAAACATAAGTGGTGGTAAGCTACCAAATATTGAGTCGCTGAAAGATAATACAGAAAGAATTCCCAAAATCATTCTTTTAACATTTTTTAACATTTTTTTTTAACATTTCAACAAGACATTCTTTAACTCAATATTAAAAAGAAAGGGCCATTTCAGTGCCGATAAAAGTAAGGTTTACATTTTTTTCGACATCCTCACGATCAAAACGTTATTTTAGATAATGGAAGGAACAAATCCCGCAAGGTATTGCGAATTAGTGATTTCGAAATGCCAACAGAACTAAAAGATTGCGTACTAGGAGTACACGCTTTTACAGGAAACGATCAGGTTTCATCATTCTTTGGAAAATCTAAAAAACGCTGTTGGAAGATAGCTGAAAAGCGTTCGAACTTCAGAAGAATATTTGCCGAGCTTGGAAGCTCGATAATATTAACTGCAGAGACGGAATTGGTGTTAGAGAAATATGTGTGCTCACTGTATTCAACCAAACAAGAACAACATTGCACTGCCTAAAGAAACATAGATGCCATGACTTGTCAACAATGCCCCCTTGTAAAAGAGTACTTAGTCTCCATATAAAACGAGCCAACTATGTTGCTTACCTCTGGAAAGCATCACTAAATAATTATATCACGATAAAGAGATTCACAGATAATGGCTGGAATTATGATGGATCCATCCAGTGGTCGGATGAGTATTTCCCTGATGACATCAGCAATATTTTGATAAATTGTGACGAGGAACAAGAAGGCGGCAAAGATAGTGGCGAAGATAGTGAAACGAGCGATGAGGATGAAGCAAGTGATTCGTTTAGGAAAACTTTCATGATTCATTTGGCATTATTGCCAATGCATTTACATTATACTGTATTAGTAGTAATATATTATATTTATTGATAATTACTAAAATTAAATAGTTAGCACCAAAGTTCTGTCGACAAGGCAAAAAGGCTCTGCAAATCTGATTGCACTACCGGATGCTAAACTTACTACGTATATGTGGAGACATACGGTACTGTAGGACAGTGAAGTAGAACATGATGTTTGTCCTGTACAGCTGAGTTGTCGCACTGACAGACTAATGAAGAATTCCAATGAAGAATTAAGTAACTTATAACCAGGAGTGTTTGCATTCTTACATAATTTGAATATACAGTGGAAAGGAATATCCATCTATATCTATGTTCTTAAGCATTTATGTAATAAAATTTTTCATAGGCTTAAGAATACGTTACCTTAACCCTATTAAACCCGGGGGGGGGGTCAATATGACCCCCCCCGTGGTTTTTTTATTATAATTCTGAAACATACGCAGTTGGGAATCTGAAATTTTATGACTTTTCCTAAAAATCTATTGTCTTCATGGTAGTGAAAACCGTTTTCAAAAATATTAGGCACTTTTCGAGTTATAGCACCATTTTTAAACCCTACTTTTGGCACTTTTTTTGAGACGTTTTTTGAAAATTACATTTCATTAAATATGAATTGTAACATCTCTATTTTTGATTTACACCGGTTTTTTGGTCTTAGAAATTGGATGGAATTCATATAAATTGATTTAGAAATTTCAAACTTGTTTTTTTCGATGGGTGCCAAATTTTGGTGCCAGCACCAAATTTTGAAATAAGTCAATTTTGTAAATTGATTGTTTGAAACTTGTTTTTTACGCAATTGGGGTTTTTTGAGGTTCTGGATTCGATGAAATATATACGAGTTGAACCAAGCGTATCAAACTTGTATTTTTCGGTGCTGTGTGCTAATTTTGGTGCTAGCACGAAATTTTGAAAATCCATTCAATATATAAAATTGCTTGTGACAATTTATTTCTTGCGTTTTAGAGGTTTATGGCTGTTCTGAATTCAATGGAAAATATAATTATCGAACTAGACATCTCAAACTTGTATTTTTCGGATGTGGGTGCAAAATGTGGTGCTAGCACCAAATTTTGAAAACCATCAAATATATCAATGGCTCATTCCATGAAAAGGTCAACCTCCCCACTAATTTCTAAAAATGAGATGTAGCTTTGAATTTATACTTATTTTAGGTCAAAATTTATCGTACTTCATGAATTCAGTGCTAAAAATTGTATCAACACAGGTGGTTTATCAAAAATAGTCGAATTACAAATTATGCACCTGCTCTGCACAAAATGTGAATAAAAGTGTGCAAAAGTTTCGTTTCCTGTAGGCACTTCCCATGACCAATAAATTAACATGTCTGAGCATGTACCAAATCAAAAACAAACCCATTTTCGAATTTTTTTGGTTTCATTTAATTTCACCAGTGTTTCATTCCTCTGTAATGAAATCGATAAAGTTAATCTTGTGATGTCCCATACTTTACCTAAAATAGTGAAATTTTTAGTTTATTCACAGAGATGTAACTCGGCCTAATCACCCAGTGGAATGCAAAGCACGTTTGTGTTGCGTCATCGTATAAAACAATTAGTTTCATCTTCACTCCCTCAGAAATATCATGGCGGCCAATTGAAAATTGTCCCATACTTTACCATCAAAATGGCGATTATATTAGTGCACTGTATTAATGTAATATGTGAAGCCAGGAGTGTTATAATACTCTAAGGTCATAGTCGGCCGTAAGAATAGGAGTCTATATTTGAACTGAGAATCATTCCTCAGTCAAGAAATCTTTGGGTTTATGCATGTAAAGTCCCATACTTTACCAAAAAATAGTGAAATTTTTAATTTATACACAGAGAAGTAGTATAAATCAGCCCAATCACCCAGTGGAATGCAAAGCACGTTTGTGTTGCGTCATCTTAAGAAACAATTACCTGTAGTTTTCATAATCTACTCCCTCAGAAACATCATAACGGCCAATTGAAAATTGTCCCATACTTTACCATTATAATGGCGATTACATTAGTGCACTGTATTAATGTAATATATGAAACCTGGAGGGCAGGAGTGTTATAATGCTTTAGGGTGATGGTAGGGGGAATCATAGAAGTATGTATTTGAACTAAGAATCATTCCTCAATTAACTAATCTTTGAGTTTATGCATGTAAAGTCCCGTACTTTACAACAAATTTCAAAAAATTTAGTTTTTTAGCAGAGAAGAAGATCGGTAAGTACAGTAATTGATACATTTTCAGAAAAATTGAAAGAAATTCTAAACTTTTTACAGACTACATACCAAGTTTGGTTATATTTCATCAATGATGGCGGACTTATTTCGGTTTTTATCAAAATTTTGAAACTATCGGTACCAACAGACAGACTGTCTGATATGTGACCTTTGATTCCTTAAACTTCAGATTCTTTCCAAACTTTTGACAGACTTCATACGTACCAGGTTTGGTTTAATTTCATCTAAAAATGACCGAGATATACAGTATTAGCGATCAAAAATTAGACAGATGACATACAACTCCTAAGGGCACCCATATGCTAAGACTTCGGGTCAATTTGTGGGCCGCCCCACATTTTGTATCCATATCTTGGTTGGAAATACTTAGTTGCACATTATTATCACTAATTATCCAGAAATTACTGTTAGTTTAAGTGTAAGAGACCATTTTGACCATAAAATTCGTACAGGTCCCGTACTTTACTTAGCAATGTCCCATACTTTACCACACAAACCACACTGTAAAAAATTAGCAATGCAGCAATTCGTCTTATATTTATATGTTTATTTAAGCTTAATAATACAGCTTTATCCTAAACATCAACTCAACACCGTACCTGCGCACAATTCGCTAAATTTTAGAATTGAAATCATAAATTAAAAAATACCATTTCGTACGAATCCGTACTTTACCTTAATTGGACAAGCTGGCATTTTCTCAAAAGTGACTAAGTCCCGCCATAAGCTTCGCGAAATCAAAGCTGATATTCGAAAGTTTAATCCAAGCACAATTTTGTGCACATATGTGCTGTGGATAACATTGTACAGGCAATCAAAGTTTAAAATTGTGTACGAATGTCCCGTACTTTACTTTGGAATGAGCCCAATTGATTGTGTCACCTTGTTTCTTGCGTTATACGGGTTTGTGATGGTTCTGAATTCAATGGAATCAGTAAAAAATTTCATAAGAGTTCTGAAACTTGTATTTTTCGCCGGTGGGTGAAAATTGTTGTGCCAGCACCAAATTTTGGAAAATATGCAAATTGATAAGTAGATAGTATCACCTTGTTTCTTGCGTTATACGGGTTTATGATGGTCCTGAATCCGATGGAATCAATAAAAAAAGGCACTGGACATCGCAAACTTGTACTTTTTGGTGATGGGTGCGAAATTTGGTGCTAGCACCAAAATTTGCTAAATTACGCCGAAAAATACAAGTAGCAATGATCTGGCATATTAGAAATGTATTCCATTAGAATCAGCGCCCTCGAAAACCTGAAAATGTGAATTTATAGCATCGTATAAGTGAATTAAAAATTTTGTGTTCTAACTGAAAAGTGCTGGTTACTTGTTTTTTTCATTTTTTTCCTACGCAGAGAGGACTAAACAGCCATTTATAGTAATCACATCATTTTTAAATATTTTACAATGTATTTTGCACCCCAAAAAACCTGTATTGAAAAATAATTAGCCGAAAATGTAACTTTCAAATTTTGTGAAAATTGTGCACTACTTGTAATTTTGGTGCTGCAATATAACCACCCCAGTACATTTTTTCGAAAATTTTTTTTTTCGGTCGGATCCAGACAAGTGATACCTACGTACAAACAAAAAATCAGACGTTTTCGTAAATATTTGTAGATTTTAGAGGGGGGGGGGGGGGGGTCAATATGACCCCCTCCCGGTATTTGTACAACATTTTATAGCCCGGTACTAATAGGGTTAATGGTGGAACCCCCAATTCGACTAAACAGAGTTCTATAAGAGTTTGTACACGGACATTTTATAGTATTTTACCATCCTACACGCCTTCCAATGTTGATATATTTATTACCTTACAGAAAACTAGATAAGATATTACTTTCCCTTTAATGCACTCGATTTACTGATATACCTACTTACTTATATTGTAATATATTCATTGATTGCATGGCATTTCTGTTCTGTACGTTTCGTTTATGGCAAATTATATTCCCTCTGGTAAACAAAATTTGTTGCTGTTAAATAAATAATTATAATTATATTGAAGAAATGACAATTTATTTTAGTAAATATTATTTTCCTAATTGCTAAGAATATTATAACTTTGCTTCGGTTTTTGTCACAACAAAATAAGCTACTGTAGTAGAAAATTTTGAAAGCGAAAGTATAAATTCTGACTCTCAGAATATCATTTCCATCTTTATATTATTTTTATAAGAATTTTCAACGATCTGTGACTCAGTTGATGTATAAGCGCATGAATGTTGTATAATACATTAAAAAACAATTAATATAATGTAGGGAATCGCCTACACTGCACTGGTACACAACATAGGCCTACAGTACATATAGTTGCCTAGTAACTGTAGTAAATATTTCCAAATGTCACAGAGTATACTTTCTCTGAATATTCTCTGATTATGGGTTATACGATAATAATCGGGCTAATTGACTAGGAGGATTTAGTACTCATCCAAAATGAGTTGCATGGGTGAATGCAGAAATAATTAGCGCAAATTTTGATACATGTTTGAACGTGTTAAACCAAAGTAGCTACATTTGATGGCAGTTAATGTAAATGTTGGATTCTTAAAAAAAGTGAAAGCATTTTGTTCTCATGTAAATTTATCGCATTTAAAAAATAAAAGTGGCGATATATTTGTATTTAAATTAATCGCCGGTCTTCACTCTATAAGAAAAATGTTCATTTGAAAAAATTGATTGCATTTATATTCAACCAGAGGGCCCAACATAGAGTTAGGTAGGGGTCGGCTAGCTAGCTTGTTTTTGGCCTGTAGTTCTAGAATGCAAATTAGCTATACCGATCACCAACTGTGTTCTGACGTCTAACATGGTCCTCTATCCAAAAATAATAGTCTCGTTAATTTACCGAAGGTATTGCGCTTAACGCCGCCAGAGCCCGTACTAAAAATTGTTTTATTGTAACACACCCACACAGACACGCCCTAAAACATATTTACCCTTGAGTTCTACTAGTTATAGCGCACTTTAGATTACTTTTAGGCAGAATTTATCTGTAATTTACTATTTGTAGTTTGTAAATTTAGGATCTGATATTTAGTTACGGCAAGAAGGAGTATTTATTTTGTTATTAAACTGTTGTTTGTCTGAGCAGCGGTATTGTTACATTAGGTACGACCCCCCTTTAGACTGATTTAGTACTGGTCAGTATTGTTACGCTAGTTCTGTTAACCCACTAGCTCGTATATAAACCATATAAATCACACCGCGGCAAGTTACGGTATTTAGGACTGTCAGCGATAGTTAGGATTCGCTGCGCGGGGATTGTTTTCCCGTGAGTTTGGTCTGTTACTGTAACTGTACATCTGCCTCACCGGTTAGAGGGCAGGTTTCCTTTTGTCTAGTTCGTAGGCATTAGACCCGCTCACGTACGTAGAATAGACACTAGGCTCTGCTCCTCGCCAGTAGTCGTTTGTGTATTGTATCTGTTTGATTAGATACCCTGGACTGGGATTTGTTGTCAGATACTGTACGAGCCCGTTACATTACTAGATCTTACGGTAAGATACATCGTTACTAGGATCTGGTAAGCGGTATACTACTGGACTCCATAGTAAGGGATATTCTATAGCTTCGTATTAGTAGATTTGTAGGCCGTGGGATAGTTCTTACCGTGGGGGATCTTTCACCAACCAATGAAACTTTTTCTCTACCCGCAATTCTGCATCTCAGGTAATATCCTTCCCCGCACTCACTGCCTCTACATAAGGTAAGGACGACCGAATCTGTGCAACTACTGTACATTTTTTTCATTATCCTATTTAATAAATGGTTGCATAAATCACGTTATTTTATTTTCTTCAATACTAGACTCTTTTCACTGATAAATTAATAAAGATAAAGCCAACTTTACTATGGATATTCATAATAATAATAATAATACGTTTTGTTGGTATTTTTGAAAACACTAGCTACTGTACCATTTTTATGAATACACTAACTACTATTGAAAACACTAGCTACCATAAAAATTAAACATGAACCGAGTCGGAAATGTTCCAGAACATAAATCAAC